>SMDT01001334.1:0-97563 GCA_005392925.1 Aquilaria sinensis | reverse complement strand
TGAGGGCCTCATACTCGGCCACGTTGTTGGTGGCGTTGAAACTGAACTTGATGGCCTTCATTACTTCTAGGCCTTCGGGGCCTCTGATAATCACTCCAGCTCCCTGGTGTTCGGATCCTGAGGCCCCGTCAACATATAACGTCCATTCTGGCTCGTCTTCGCCCGAAAATGAATGTCCCTCCTCGGTGTTTGGTACTTCGGCGATGAAGTCTGCCAAAGCTTGAGCTTTTATAGCTTTTCGGGGTTCATACGTGATGTCGTGTTCGCCAAGCCCTATACACCACTTGGAAAGCCTTCCCGAATGATCAACTTTCCTCATAACATCCCGTAGAGGCAGGGTACTTCGGACAATAATGGGGTGAGCCTGAAAGTATGGCCGTAGCCTCCTTCCTGCAAGTACCAAGGCATATATAGCTTTTTGAAGCAAAGGGTACCTGACTTCGGCGCCATGCAGGGACTTGCTGACGTAGTAGACCGGCCATTGCTTTGGCCCTTCTTCTTTCACGAGGACCGAGCTCACAGCTTTTTTCGTGACGGTGAGGTACAATACGAGGGGCTCTCCCTCCCGAGGTTGCCGCATAGTCGGCAGGCTGGCCAAGTAGACTTTGAGTTCTTCCCAGGCTTTTTGGCAATCTTCATCCCAAGGATGACCATTCCTTCCGAGGTCGCCTTCCATCTTTGCTGCCTTTGTGAGGACTTTGAAGAAGGGTCGACACCTATCTCCGTACCTGGAAATAAACCTGCTCAGAGAGGTTATTCTTCCGGTGAGTCTCTGCACGTCTTTGACTGTGGCAGGAGTTCGGAATTCAAGCAGAGCCTTAATCTTCTCGGGGTTAGCATCGATGCCTCTTTCGGATACCATGTACCCAAGGAACTTTCCCGAGGTCACCCCGAAGATGCACTTCTCAGGATTAAGGCGGATCCCGAAGGTTCTGAAGGTTTCCTCTGAGTTTTTGGAAGGTTTCCTCTAAATCTGCAACGTGGTAGCCAGGCAGTTTGCTCTTGACTATCATATCATCAACATACACCTCCATGTTCCTCCCCATTTGGTCTTTGAAGACCTTGTTCATCAGCCTCTGGTAGGTGGCTCCTGCATTCTTGAGCCCGAAGGGCATCCTAATATAGCAATATGTTCCTCCCTCGGTGATGAAGGCAGTCTTCTCTTCATCTTCGGGGTCCATCCTTATCTGATGGTAACCACTGAAAGCGTCCAAGAAACTTAGGAGCCCATACTCGGCAGTTGAGTCTACCAGTTGGTCTATTGGCGGAAGAGGATATGAATCTTTCGGGCAAGCATCGTTCAAATTTCTGAAGTCGATGCACATCCGGAGCTTAATACTTCCTTCCTTTGTGGCAACTACCACGTTGCTTAGCCATTCGGGGTAGTTTACCTCCCGGATAACGCTAGCGTCTATCAGACGCTGGACTTCGGTCTTGACGAAGTCACTTTTGTGAGCTGAAATGCTCCGTTTCTTTTGCCGGACAGGTTTTACTTCCGGACTCACTTTGAGGCTATGCTGGATTACGCGAGGGTTTACCCCTGGCATGTCCTTCGGCGAGTAGGCGAACAGATCTTTATTTGTAAGCAGAAAAGATACAAGTTTTTCCTTGTCTCCTTCGGCCATGCTTTTCCCTATTCGGGTGCTATGGCCTGGGACAAGCTCTACTTTTTCTGTTTCCGCTTTTGTGGGATCTTCTGCCTCGCCCCTTTCCAGCTCTTTTGCTTCTACAGCATGTGCTAAGTTGCTTGCTGGAGCTTTTCGTGCTCTGACGAACACCTTTCTCACCTCGCCTTGATCAATGAAGATCTTTGCGTCTCCTTCTTTGGTGGCGAAGGTGACGGTCAAGTACTTTACATCAGGGCGAATGTGCAAATTTCCCTGTGTCTGTCTGCCGAGGATGGCGTTGTATGACGAAGGAACGTCCATGACTATGAACCTTGCCATGGTAGAGGCGAACAACTCAGCAGTTCCTTTCTCCGAAGTTCCTTTCATCATCAAGGGGAGGTCGATCCACCCGAGGACAGGTAGCTCAGATGGTCCTACGCCGAACGTGGGTGAAGTAACAGTCTTGAGGTCACTCTTGGATAGGCCCAAGCTTGGCAGCAAATGTGAGAACAAGACGTCTGCGTTTGACCCATCGTCCAGCAGTACCCTCTTGACGTCCCAGTTTCCTATCCTCGCCATTATCAGCAATGGATCGTCATGGGGAAATACGATGGTGGAGCCATCCTGGCGGGCCAACTTTTTTGTTGGGCTCTGATATTCCATCACCGCTATCTCTCTGGCCCTTTTTTTCCTTTCCGAGGATGGAAGTCCGGTTGTGATCGTCTGTATTACTCCTGCCGAAGGTGGAGGACGCCTTCTCGGACTTCGGTTCCTTCGCCTGTCTGAATCATAATCCTCATCATCGGGCTTTCCTTCTTCCTCTTTTTTCCCTTTCGGGGAAGGCATTCTCAAATAACGCCGAAGCTGGCCCTGCTTTATCAGTGATTCAATGTACTTTTTCAACTGGAAGCAGTCTTCGGTGTCATGGCCGTGATCACGGTGGAACTGACAGAACTTCTTCATGTTCCTTCTGTTGTCAGCAGTCATGCCCCTTGGTCGTTGGATTTGAGCCCCCTGTTTTTCCAATGCCATGAGGACGTTAGCCCTCGTGGTGCTCAGAGGTGTAAAGTTTTGGGGCTTCCTTCCTCCTACTCGTATTCTCCGAGGTCGGCCTAACTGTTCCGTTGGACACCGGGCTTGCTGGCTGGACCCTTCGCCACGAGCGTGATTATGGTCAGCCTTCGGTCCAGTCATTCTCAGCTCTTCGGCCGTCATATGTTGTTCAGCCCTTCGGTAGAATTCTCCCAGCGTGTCCGGGGGATCTTTGGAGAATTCATAAAACAAGTGCGAATCCCTCCGGAGGCCCCTCGTCATGGCGAGGATTCGGATTTCGGGACGAAAGTCCGGAACACTGAGGGCCTCTCTGTTGAACCTCTCGACATAGTCACGGATGGTCTCCCCGTTTCTTTGTGCTATGTCAAACATCTGGACGGGCATCTTCGCCGTCGGCTTGCTCCCAATGAACTGTTGGGTGAACGCCGTGGACAGCTCCTGGAACCCCCTGATGTTTCCGGGAGGCAAGGAATTGTACCAGGCAGTTGCTGGTCCTGCGAGGGTGACTTCAAAGCACTTGCAGAGTGTAGCATCATCAGCCCCGTGTAGCACCATGCTGCGTTTGTACTTTGTTAGGTGGGCCTGGGGATCAGTCCGACCCTCATAGGTCTCTAGCCGAGGTAGCCTGAAGTCACTGGGCATGGCCGCCTCGACCACTGTTTGGGCGAAGGGAGTTTCATCTCCAGAGACGGTTTCAGTTAGCCTGGCCCAAACAGGCTTGCGTGCCACCTGCTGTTCCACTCTCTCCAGTCTTGCCAAGACTTTCTCCAGGAGGAGCGTGGCACTGGGCTCCTCTTCCTGGTGCTTGGAGGTTCTTGGGTAAAAGGACTGTTGCCGTCTCTTCGGGGAGCGACTTCGGTACCGAGGTGAGGGGGACCTTGCCTCTGGCGACAAACTTCTTCTGGACGGGACTTCGGGTCGTTCAGACCTCGCTCTTTCCGCCAGCCGTGCTCCGAGCGGCAAGTTATCTGTCGAGGACTCTTCTCGTGGCTCCCCACTTCCCGAGCTATGATGGGTTGCCCTTGGGCTTTTCTCCCGAGGTCGTGCTGGCGAAGTGGGTTTTTGCGCCTGGGCTGGTTGCGGCCATCTTCGGTCTATTTGTTGTGTCATTTCAGCCACAACAGACCTCTGAAAGTCTCTTAAAAAACCCATGGTGATGACAAGAGGGCGTTCCTCTTCAGGCAAGGAAGTCTCTGGGGGACTTTGTTCGGTAGCTGGTTGGGTCTCAGGCGCGGACGGGGACTTCGGGAGTCCTTTGTCCTTCGAACGCCGAGTTTCGACAACAGCTACCTGGGAGTGGTTTCCCACAGACGGCGCCAAATGATGCCCCAAGGCATCTTCGTTTGCTGTCATGTTGACAGGTGGAGAGACTTCCTGAGGAGGCGAGCGCCTGGAGCTCTGGTTTCCCAGCTGAGTGTGCCTGAAAAGCTCAAAGAAGAGGTTAGGAGGTCCCCGGTTTGCTTTTCCGGGGAGGACCCTCCGACGCCCAAGTCAGTTTTCTGAGTGAAAGTGGAGGAAGAACACTAAGGGATCAAGTGTCTTGCCTGTTTTGTGTTTTCTCAGAGGGAGGAAAATGCCCATCCTTTGCCCAGTCCCTTTTCCTAGTATTTATAGGAGTAGATGGTCCGTTCAGATCATGACACGTGTTCGGTCGGATTTGATCTGTGCTTTTGGACCTAGGGGACAGGCAGCCGTTTGCAGCCTCTTTTAGCCCTGGACCCGGACAGGTTGTGTCAGGACTGGGGCGGCTGCGGCGTGTCAGTTCGCCGTTCTGATGTGACGTGTAGGGCTTGTGGGCGACATGTCAGAGGCTCCTTAAATGCTCATACCGTACTCCCGAGGTCCCCTGGGCGAGGTCGCCCTTCGGTGCGTCCACCCTCTTCGGATTCTATCCGTCCTTCGGTGCGAGCACCTCCTTCGGGATCTATCCCATAGTTCTAGGAGTTCCCTTGATGGACACCTTCTTCGGGACTCACACCCATAGTTCGGGGATTCCCTTGTTCAGGTGCTTCTTGTTCGGGGAAGATCCTCTTCGGGGCAGTCAGTTTGGCCCCTCGATGGAGACGGTGTTGTCCTCGGAATTCCTGACGAGCTAACCAAAGTCTCGAGCTCATAGTGTTTGACTTTGCACCTTCTGAGGTCAGTGAAAAGATCCTCTCTTGGGTGACGTCAGACTCCTCGGCCAATATTCTGGCAGGCAGTTACTACCGAGGAGGCAATAGCCTTTGGCTATCATTATGTTTGTTAAGTTACGCAGAAACAAAACAACAAACATAATTGTTGGATTAATGCAATGTCCAAAAATATAATCATCTCATGATTGGCTTTTGGGCACAACACTAACATTTGGGGCGTGGGTGCTCTCCTTTAGGTCCTCCTATTCTAAGCTCTTAGGCTGTCATATGCTGTTCGGCTCTTCTATAGAACTCCACAAGAGTGTCTGGGGGATCTTTGGGAAACTCATAGAATAGCTGAGAGTCCCTCCGAAGTCCTCTGATCATCGCGAGGATGCGAATTTCTGGCCGAAAATCGGATACGCTCAGTGCCTCTTGGTTGAACCTTTCAACATAGTCGCGAATGGTCTCCCCACTTCACTGGCCTATGTCAAACATTTGTACTGGCATTTTGGTGGTTGGCCTACTGCCGATGAACTGCTGCGTGAAGGCTGTGGATAGCTCTTGGAAACTTAGCAAGCTTCCGTGAGCCAGAGAGTTATACCATGTCGTTGCTAGACCAGAGAGTGTTACTTCAAAACCAATACAGAGAGTAGCGTCATCTGTGCCATGGAGTACCATGCTTCACTTATATTTCATCAGGTGCACCTGAGGGTCACTACGCCCATCATAAGTTTCTATGCGGGGTACCCTGAAATCACTGGGCATGGGCGCCTTCACCACCTCGCGTACAAAGGGTGACTCTTCTCCGATGTAAGAGTCAGACAGCCTGGACCAGACTAGCTTTCGGGAGATCTGCCTCTCAACCTTCTCCAGTTTCCCAGGATTTTCTCCATGAGGACAGCTGTGTTAACTTCTCCTTGCTGCCTGGTGTTCGCAGGTAATGGTGAATTTCTTCTCCTCTTCAGGGAGTGACTTCGACGGTGAGGAGACTGGGACCTTCGGTAAGGGGATGCACTCCGTTGGCAAGAGGCCCTACTCTGTTTTGGGGCTTCCCCCCAGGTGGGTCACACCTTAACGGGTTCATTCTCTGTTAAAGACGCATCAAGGGAGTACCCACTCCCTGAACTTCGGTAGGTGGACCTTGATGGACCAGAGGAGGTCGGGGCAACCTCTGATCGAGCTGCTGAGTCATTTCGGCGATGATGGAGCATTGGAAGTCTCACAAAAAGCCCATTGTCACCATTCATCTTCCAACACAGAAGCCTTTGCCACAGGCTGTGTGGCCGCCGGCTGAGCCTCGGGCATGGAGGGGGACCTTGGAAGCCCTTTGTCCTTTGAGCACCGAGTCTCTACGACGGCGACATGGGGGACGTTTCCTACAGACAGCGCCATGTGATGCCCATCAGCATGTCCACTGTGTGTCATAATGAAGGTGGCAAGAACCTTCGTTGGTGGAGGGATGTCCAGAAAGAATGTGCTCTGGGAGGATCACCTGGAAGACATAAAGAGTAAGGGTTAGGAGGTCGCCGGGATGTTTTTTCGGGGAGGAATCTCTGACGCCCAAGTCAGTATTTGGAGGTGAAGGATAGGCAAAGGGAGTAAAGAGTGCCTTGTGGAGAGAACCCCTTTACCTGTGACGTCTCTTGAATATTTATAGGAGGTAGATAGGAGAAGATTGTTTGCCACAAGCTACCCAGATCATGACACGTGTTCGCCCGGATCGCTCCGTACCTTTAGGGGGCTTTTGGCCGACCATAGGCCGTTCGGCCGAAAGTCTGTGCCGCTCTAGAATGGCATGTCAGAGAGTGTCTGAGGGCGGCGTGTCGGGAGCTGTACGAGTACGGTGTGTCAGAGACTCCTGAGCTGTCTAATCGTACGTCCATGTGGCCTTTCTAGGCGACCGAGTTCCCACGAAGCCTAGGGTTACCTCGGGGAGGTGAACGTCTTCGGAGGGAGGTCCTTTATTTTATTCGAGACACCTTCGGATGGACTTTCCCGAGGTTAGGTTCAGGTCCTTAGTGTTGGTACTCTAGAGGATATCTTCCGAAGGTGGTCCAGAGAATGGCCGAAGGAGGGCTTGGGAACGTAGAGCCATTCCGAGGTTATCCTCAGGAAGAGTGATGACCTTTTACTACCGAAGTTGGTCTGACGTGTCCTCCGAAGGTGGCGTTTATCCTGCTTGCCCAAGGGTGCTTGAGGCCCTCTCTTTGCCGAGGTCTGATCGCCTATTCTCGGTCAAAGGTGATGCGTTGGCCTAGGATGTCGTATACGCGCGGGATCCTTTGGGGGTTATTGGCCTTCGGCTATCATACCCCATACTCCAAAAATGGTCCTGGCCTTTATCATGGCCTCTTAAAAATTACGATCATACTTCTAGACTCACCAAATCACAATAAGAACAGAATTACACTTACGGGGCATTATACAGAAACTAGATAAATCTATAAGACTTGCAAAATGGTGTATTGAATTGGGAGAATCTGGCATTCACTGAAAACCTCAGAAGGTTATTAAGGCACAAGCCTTAGCAGATTTTATGGTAGAAATGATGTTGGGCACTGAGACACCGTAAAGGCTCAATAAGGTATACATCTATGAAATGTATGTCAATGGGGCCTCGGGACCCAAATGTAAGGGAGTGTGCATTGTACTCAAGGACCCGCTTAGTCTAGTAGTCGACTTAGAATCATATTCTTATCCCCAGTAACAAACAACGTTGAGGAATATAAAGCCTTCCTTGTGGGGCTATGGATTGCTGGTTAGGTGGGGTTACGAAGCATACAGATATACAGTGAATCCCAACTAATAGTGAACCAAGTCACAGGAACAGTAAGAGCAAGGGAGCCTGCTCTTTGCAAATACCTTAGCATAGTGATAGAGGAAATGAAGATCTTTTGATATGATGTCTCATGGGCTTGCCCAAGAAGCCTATGGAAACTTCTCCCACAACAATCGCAATGGGCTAATTGATTACATGCACACTAGTTAAAACCATTCTACTTCTAGTTATTTAATCCTACTATGTAATTATGCATGAGTATGTGCTTTGACTTGTTCAATAAAATAAATAAATGATACTTAAAACATTGTCACGACATTTCATTAAAAACAAACAAAGCATACAAAGAATTTATATGGTTAACTATACATTGCATGTGAACATCCAAGAAATAATAGACTATGATCACACCTAAGAGTGACTCTAGAGTAGACTACTTATGCATGAACATTGGAGGCAAACTAGTGTATGAGAACTATACACTGAAGAACACTACTGAAATCCATGACTAAGCTTCCACCTTAGAGAAACTATGAGACCCCTTATTTTATCAGGTAATCAATTTATTTTATTTACATAATCTTTGATAAGATTACACTTTCAAGCTAGGTTTAAGTCAAGTCAATGAGTCAAATAGTCCTTGCAGTTCATAGGATTAAAAATATAAAGTAAATTGAACACTTGGAAAACTAAGGGTATTTTGGTAATATGGCATGTAAAGGTAAATATTTGACCTAGAGAGATATAATTGAGCTTCTAGAGGTGAAATGAACATCTCAATGAAATTTGAACTCAATGTGACTGAAAATTGGCTTTTTCTTGCCAAGTATGTGAGGAATAGAAAAATGGTAATTTTTAGGTAAAAAAATGGTCAAAAGGGCATGGGATGGTGTAAAATGGTATTTGAAACCATTTGGCAAAATTCGGTGAAATTTGAAGTTAAATTTACTAAGTTGGAGACTTTTCTTATAAATCAAGCTAAAAAGGGCATTTTGGTAATTGTGGTTTGTCAAACTTGGTCAAACTTAAGTCAAACATGGTAAGATAGAGTCAACCATGGTCAAGGGTAGGAAAATACATGGTTGGAAGTAGACGAAAGAAAATCTATGATTTTAAGTTCAGATAGAGAAATATTTGAGAATTTTATGGAGGTGACATTCTTTTAACTAGGGTAATAAGTCCTAAAAGGCACTTTCACCCTAGGCACCTCTTGGAAAATTTAGGGAGTGAGGCAACCTAGCTTTGAGGAATAAAATAGGATTCCAAATAAGTGGAAGAGCTCCCATTTCCCTTGGTTAAGAAGCCTAAACAATTACTAACCATGCAAAAGCTTTAATCCTCTACCACTTTAACCCTTTCACCCATTTTCCATCCTTATTCATCCTTAAACACACCAGCTCACTTTCCTCTCTTCCTCTTCCAATTTAGCAGGTCCTAAACCCTTAAAAATACATGAATTCACCAAAAAAAATGAAAGAAGAGTAAGAGAAAATAAGCTTGTAAATGAGAAATCAAGGAGAATGTGTGCTTGTTGCAAGTGAGGGCTTAGGAGTTGGTTTTTCTCCAAGAGGTGGACATGGTTTTGGGTTGTTTGTTGAGGTGATAAATTTCATTTTACTAGATCTGGATTCCCTCTTCTTTAAATAACAACATTATACTCATAAAAACCTTTAGCTATTGAGGTTTAGCTTGGTAAGAAGAATGAGGACCGTGGAGCTTTAGAAAAGAGTTGTGGTTTGAAATTTTCTACTAATGTGAAGAGGTCATTTTGGATTATTTATTTGCAGTAAAAAAATTTTCCCGTAGGCTAAAAATTTTGATTGTTCAAGTGGTTATTTTACTATGTAGTTAAGGGACTGCAAGGAGACTAGGAAAGGACTCTTGGTGCTTGAAACTTGACCTTGCATGGTGGTGATCAACACAAGGGTAAGGTCTTCTAGCCTTTCTCTTTTTGAGAAGATCTATCCATGTTTTAGCTTGGTGAACGCTAGGGCAAAAAGGGCACAGGGTGACAAATATAGCCAAAGAGGGCTCAAGTGGCATTAAGGCCGAACCTAGCTCTTAGTTTGGGGCAGTAGGTGGTGCCTTGGTGCATGGGCTGTAAAATCATGTGTGGACCAAGCCTTGGATGCTTGGTATATGTGTGAAGGTTTGGGAAGCACAAGAAAGGTGTGCCTTAGTTTGGGTGTGCAAGTGTTGTGACTGAGTTCTAAGGCTCGCTATATATGTGCGTGTGTGCGACATTGGCTTTCTAGGTGCATGAATATTTTGAGGTGTCTAAGGGTATGGTTAGTTTGGTGTGCTATGGTGCACATGGGCATGCCTACCTCCATGTAGGCCCAATGGGCACACAAGGGTGCACATGCACATGCGCCCATGGGCTCATGGTCATGCTTACCTAGGGGGCCACATGGGCGCATCTTGGGTCCTTGGTTTCTTTTGGGCCTTAGGTTACGCTTTGGGCATGACCCATAAGGGGAAGCCTATGGAAAAGCTTTAATGCCCAAACGATGCTTAGGCCTATTAGGCCAATAGTCCTATTAGGCCATAAGCAAGCACACACATAGGCCTATTAGGCCAATAGTCCCTAAAAGGGGCAGTACGCATCCATAGGCACTATGATCCATAAAAAGTATGGTCAAACCCTACTACATACAGTAAGGGAGTTTTGAGCTAGCAAAAGCTAGCAAGCACAAGGGCAAATGCAAGGATACATGCTTAAAAGAAAAAATGGGCCAATGGGTGGTTTGTTTGCTTTTTCGTTGGTATGTTTGCTTGTTTGTGAAGTATTAGGAATCATGTGCTGAAAAGGGCATGATGTGATGATCATTATATAATACTCCATGCCATAAGAACTCATGGCACACTCATATAGTTTACGGGCAAGGTTCATGCATGCTTGGCAATGTGTGCATATGGTGCATTATGTGTGATGTTGTTATGTATTATTTGTTTTAGAATGCCTTACTAAGTATTTTATATACTTACCCTTATTTCTAATGTGTAGATAACATTGTCCAAGAGCCAAATAATCCACAGTGATTATTTGATACATGTTTGTTAGTTTCTCATAGGTACATTTTACATACACTACATGTTCATTTTTCATATGTTGCATGCACTTATGTTTAGAGTCTAACTCCAAACTTATTTGCCTTGAATAGCAAGGTAGTCAGGCAAGGACTTCTTGGGTTTCTCCTCACTTGGTTTTCTTTCTCCCGAGCAAATGTAGGCCTATCGACCATTTGGGTCATGAATATTTTGTAGCTCGGTGGTCATAGATAGTAAGAGGTCTACATGCATTGACTTTGACTTAGCATAACCGTGGCATGTATTATTATTAATTCGGGTTAGGCTTATCAACCCATGACATTACTTGCTTAGGTTGATTGGCAAAACACTTAGATATTGTGTTGTTTTAGTATTTACGTGCTATGAGTATAGTTTTCATCCATGGTTTGGCATGATTTATTACTTGTGTATGCATGAGCATTAAAATGTTTTTTTTTCTATGTAGCTGCACATATTTTATTCATGTTTTATTTAAATCCTACCAAACCACTATCTTAGTTTAATAAACTTAGGTGTTTTATTGGAACTAAGTAAATGTTTTTCTTAACTCTCAAGTAAATACTAAATACTAGGCAAATGGCTAGGATTTAAATAGTAAATCTCGGCAAAAGATCATGGAAAAGTGGAACCATTCTAGCCTAGTTAAGAGTTTGGATTAGGCAATAAAATAATTTAGCCTAATGAAGAAATTAATTAGGTATTTATTAGGACAGTTCCTCATAGCAACTCCTGGTGGCAAGCTCCAAAGCCCTCATTTGTGCTCACTAGCCTCTGTTGGCCAAAAAGATGACTGTAGTTAGTACCATAACTTAACCAACAAGTGATCCACAAACTAGAATCATAAAGATTCAAATAAACTAAATACCTGCTCATGAGCCTAGGCCAACAACCCTCAATGGTTGTTGGCTCAATGACACCCAAAACTGCACAACAAAAGCTAAGGGAGTGAGAATTAAAGATTCTCGATAAGGGATCCTTCAAACTGCAAGAAAAATGTTGAGGACACATATATATACAAATATATGAAGTCTATTATGTGTGCTTGTAGTCTAAGGGCTAATATATGTGCATATACTTGACTCCCTTGGGACTCCTTCTCATCCTAGTCCTTCCACTGGTATCACTTTGTGCCTAGTGAGTTTTGGCTACTAACTCACTCCTAGTAAGTCTTAGCTTACTGACATAGTAACTTAACATTCCCTTGGTTGTTGTGTAGGTAAACATGGTGGATGCTACTTGCCTGAGTTTGAAGAAATTCACTAGGTGTACTAGGCCTTCACATAGTGCCTCAAGTCCTTAGACTTGCCTAGGCCACTTGTATACTAAGCCTCCAACCAAATAGGCACACTAGGCCCCCATTTGGTGTCTTGTGCTACTAAGCTTACCTAGACAACAAAGGTACTAAGCCTCACCATTTAACCTACCAAGGATGCACTAAGCTTTCACTTGTGCGATAAATCACAACTTGGCTAACCCACAAGTACACTAAGCCTTCATCCATGTTGTGCCACTATCCACCATTACTTGGTTCACACTAATAAAGTGGCAATGACTATGGTCGGGCTCATCTACTAGGTTCTTTGGAACCTTCCTACGTACACTAAAGTTCCCACATTGGAGCCTCAAATCCAAAGGCCCAACTAGGCTTTCAATGGTACTAAACCTTGCAACCAACTAATGGTGCTATATTGTGGCCAAACATGCCTCCACTTTGTATTAAAATACATTTAAACCAACGAAATTCTAGGGTTGGTGAAGGGATAGAGATGATAGTGCTTCCTCTTAGCTTTACGTGGAATCTAGAATCACCTCAAATAGACACCCGAGCAAAAACTTATGAAGAAAACATTGTCGGGTGTCAAAGCTGTCGGCGATGCATCACCATAGTACAAAACCCCCCAGAACTTTCATGAAAAGGTTGGCAATTGGTGATGTGCCCATAATTGTTTCATGTCCATAAATTTCAGATTTCGAACCATGGGTACTTTAGGGCCTTCCAAGGCCTTCCAAGGCCTTCCAATGGCTCTAGGGACACCTTGGAATGCCTTCAACCTTCATGTACACATGCACTTGGCCACAATGCACCATTGAAACCAAGTTTGTGGTGGTCATCAACACCACATAAATCATTGAAACTTCACTAGTCCAACATGTTCATCATTGATAGCCAAACGCTATCGCCTCGATCCGGCCGAACTCCCTGCCACAAGAATGGCCAGAAGAACTGGCGCTACCTAAGAAAAGGTGTGATCATGCACCTCGGGAGATAGCCGAAGAGCTCCGAGCTCGGCACGCCAGGAAAACCCGACGACACTACTTGGCCCCCCAAGGTTGTGAACAGATCGCCTTCGGAAAAGCGGCACCAGACACAGTGAGCCGAACATGATATCCCTGAAGGCGGAACTCCCTGAAACTGGGAACCCCCGAACTGAGGGCTTGTTTCCCGAAGAGGCTCTGTCCGTACCAAAGGACGACCTCACCCAGGGACCTCGGGAGTACGGCAGGAGCATTTATGGAAGCATTTAAGGAAGCCTCTGACACATCTATTCGCAGACGCCACAATCCGCCTCAAAAGGCGCACTGCCACGCTGACGCCATCAAAATCACATCATGGCCCGTCTCAGCACATGGCTCAAGGTAACCTACTATCTGTCTCCTATGCCCAGAAAGTCAGGAACGTCCGACCGAACACGTGTCGTGATCTGAACGGGCTAGGCACTCCTATAAATACCAGGAATTAATACTTGACAAGAGGTTGGTTGGCTGGCGAAATACGGCTCCCATTACCAGGCAAAACTCAGGCGAGACTCCTCAGCCCTTTGTGCTATTTTTTCTGCCTTTCTCTCAGCCACCACTGACTTGGGCGTCGGAGGCTCCCCCCGGAAAAACACTCCGGGGGCCTCCTAACCCTTTGTTTCTGAGCTTTCAGGCACTCTCCTTTGGGCTGTCCAATCCACCAGGCGTTCTTCCTCCCAGAAGTCCCTCCACCAGTCACCATGACTATAAACGATGAGGCCCCTGGCCATCATTTGGCGCCGTCTGTGGGAACCCGCTCTGAGATCGCCGTCGTTGAGACTCGGCGTTCTAAGGACAAGGGACTCCCGAGGTCCCCGTCTGCGCCTGAGATACAACCGGTTGCTAAGCAAACACTCCCAGGGACTTCTGCGCCCGAGGAAGACCGCCCTCTGGTAGTCACCATGAGTTTCTTGAGGGACTTTCAGCGTTCGGTCGTGTCTGAAGTGACACAGCAGATCGGCCGAAGGTGGCCACAGCAAGCACAGGCCCAGAGACCCCCCTCAGTGACACGCCCTCGGGAGGGAGTCCCAAGTCTACACATCGCAGTTTGGGGAGTGGAGACCCTCGCGAAGAATCATCCACAGAAATTATAGCCCTCGGGAAACGTTCTGTGGGACAAACCAGGTCCAAGCGACTGAGAGTCTCACAGCGAAGCAGTTCGTCGCCTGAGGCGAGGTCCTTGTCCCCTCAGCGCCGAACTCGCCCCCCGAAGAGGCGCCGACGATCACGGCATTCCCTGAAGGCCCTGGCGCCACTGCGAAGATGGAGAAGATATTCACACGCCGTGGCCAGAGGCAGCCAAGTGCCAGAAAATCTTCAGGTACCTCGGCCCTTTATGATGGCCGTACTGATCCACAGGCCCACCTGACGAAGTACAGACGGAGCATGATAATGCACGGTGCTGATGACGCTACCATGTGCAAATGCTTCGAAGTCACCCTCACAGGGCCAGCAACTGCGTGGTACAATTCATTGCCCCCAGGGACCATTACTGAGTTCCAGGAGTTGTCCACAGGCCTTCACCCAGCAGTTCATTGGGAGCAGACCTACTGCGAAGATGCCTGTCCAGATGTTCGACATAGAGCAGAGGAACGGAGAAACCATCCGAGACTATGTCGAAAGATTCAATAGGGAAGCTCTGAGCGTCCCAGACTTCCGGCCCGAAATCCGCATTCTTGCCATGACACGGGGCCTTCGGCGAGACTCACAGCTATTCTACGAGTTCTCAAAGGACCCCCCGGAGACCCTCAGAGAATTTTACCGAAGGGCAGAACAGCACATGACCGCCGAGGAACTAAGAATGGCAGGGCCGAAGCCCGATCACCACCGCGCCGATGGGTCCAATCAGCAAGCTCGGCATCCGACCGAACAAGCAGGACGACCTCGGAGGATGCGGGGAAGGAAACCTCAAAGTTTCACACCCCTGAGCACTACACGGACCAACATTCTCATGGCGCTGGAAAGGCAAGGGACGCAGATTCGGCGGCCAAGGGCCATGACCGCCGATAATAAGAAGAATGCAAAGAAGTTCTGCCAGTTTCATCGCGACCACGGTCATGACACCGAAGATTGCTTCCAGCTGAAGAAGTACATAGAGTCGCTGATAAAGCAGGGCCAACTTCGGAAATACCTGCGGATGCCATCCCCGAAAGGCAGAAAAGTGGAGGAAGAAAGGGCCGAAGATGAGGACTATGACTCCGACAGGCGGAGAAACCGAAGTCCAAAAAGGCGCCCTCCACCTCCGGCAGGGGTTATCCAAACCATCACCACGGGGCTCCCATCCTCGGAAAGAAAGCGGAAGGCCAGAGAAATTGCAGTCATGGAGTATCAAAGTCCATCAAAGAAACTGGCTCGCAAAGATGGCTCCACCGTCGTCTTCCCCCACGACGATCCGCTGCTGATAATGGCGAGAATAGGGAACTGGGACGTCAAGAGAGTGTTGCTTGATGATGGCTCAAATGCTGACGTCCTATTCTCGCACCTTACTGCCGAGCTTGGGCATCTCCAGCAGCGAACTTAAGCCTGTCACCTCGCCCACCTTCGGGGTTGGACCATCCGAACTGCCCGTCCTCGGATGGATCGACCTCCCACTGATGATGAGAGGGACTTCGGTAGACGGAGCAGCTGAGTTGTACGCCTCCACAATGGCGAGGTTCATCGTCATGGACGTCCCGTCCTCGTACAACGCCATCCTTGGAAGGCAGACAATGGGGAACCTGCATATTCGCCCTGATGTGAAGTACTTGACTGTCACATTCGCCACCAAGGATGGAGATGCAGAGGTCTTCATAGACCAAGCCGAGGTAAGAAAGGTGTTTGTAAAAGCACGAAAAGCTCCGGCGAGCAACCTCGCGCAAACGATGGAGGCAAAGGCGCTAGAAAAAGGCAAAGAAGAAGATCTCGCCAAAGCAGAAACGGAAGCAGTAGAGCTTGTCCCAGGTCAATCTACCCGAATAGGGAAGAGCTTGGCCGAAGGTGACAAGGAAAATCTTGTATCCTTTCTGCTGGAAAATAAAGATCTGTTTGCCTACTCGCCGAAAGATATGCCAGGAGTAAACCCTGGCATAATACAGCATAGCCTCAAAGTAAGCCCGGAAGCAAAACCTGTCCGGCAAAAGAAACGGAGCATCTCAGCCCACAAAAGCAACTTTGTCAAAACCGAAGTCCAGCGTCTCCTAGATGCTGAAGTTATCAGGGAGGTCAAGTACCCCGAATGGTTAAGCAACGTGGTCATTGCCACAAAAGAAGGTAGCAGCAAACTCCGGATGTGCATCGACTTCAGAAACTTGAACGATGCTTGCCCGAAAGACTCATACCCTCTGCCGCCAATAGATCAACTGGTAGATTCAACTGCTGAGTATGGGCTCCTAAGTTTCCTAGACGCCTTCAGTGGCTACCATCAAATAAGGATGGACCCCGAAGATGAAGAGAAGACTGCCTTCATCACCGAGGGAGGAACATATTGCTATATCAGGATGCCCTTCGGGCTCCAAAATGCAGGAGCCACCTACCAGAGGCTGATGAACAAGGTCTTCAAAGACCAAATGGGGAGAAACATGGAGGTGTATGTTGATGATATGATAGTCAAGAGCAAGCTGCCTGGCTACCACGTTGCAGATTTAGAGGAAACCTTCCAAAAGCTTAGAGCCTTCGGGATCCGCCTTAATCCTAAGAAGTGCATCTTCGGGGTGACCTCGGGAAAATTCCTTGGGTACATGGTATCCGAAAGAGGCATCGATGCTAACCCCGAGAAGATTAAGGCTCTGCTTGAGTTCCGAACTCCTGCCACAGTCAAAGACGTGCAGAGACTCACCGGAAGAATAACCTCTCTGAGCAGGTTTATTTCCAGGTACGGAGATAGGTGTCGACCTTTCTTCAAAGTCCTCACAAAGGCAGCAAAAATGGAAGGCAACCTCGGAAGAAATGATCATCCTTGGGATGAAGATTGCCAAAAAGCCTGGGAAGAACTCAAAGTCTACTTGGCCAGCCTGCCGACTCTGCAACAACCTCGGGAGGGAGAGCCCCTCGTACTGTACCTCGCCGTCACAGAAAAAGCTGTGAGCTCGGTCCTCATGAAAGAAGAAGGGCCAAAGCAATGGCCGGTCTACTATGTCAGCAAGTCCCTGCATGGCGCCGAAATCAGGTACCCTTTGCTTCAAAAAGCTATATATGCCTTGGTGCTTGCAGGGAGAAGGCTGCGACCATACTTTCAGGCTCACCCCATCATCGTCCGAAGTAGTCTGCCGCTACGGGATGTCATGAAGAGAGTTGATCATTCGGGAAGGCTCTCCAAGTGGTGCATAGAGCTGGGCGAACACGAAATCACGTATGAGCCTCGGAAGGCCATAAAAGCTCAAGCACTGGCAGATTTTATCGCCGAAATACCCACCACTGAGGAGAGCCATTCAGATCCAAAAGAGGGTGAGCCAGAATGGACCTTGCACGTAGACGGAGCCTCGGGGTCCGAACACCAGGGAGCTGGAGTAATTATCAGGGGCCCCGAAGGCCTGGAGGTAATGAAGGCTATCAAGTTCAGCTTCAACGTCACCAACAATGTAGCTGAGTATGAAGCCCTCATAGCGGGATTACGCTTGGCCAGAAAGATTGGCGTGAGAAACTTAAAGGCTCACAGCGATTCCCAGCTGGTAGTTCGGCAGACGGCAGGAGATTATGGGGCGAAGGACCCAATCTTGGCAAAATACCACGAGCTGGTAGCAAAGCTCATCCAAGAGTTTGACGCCGTACGGATCGAAAATGTACCTCGGCGGAATAACACTGAGGCAGATTGCTTGGCAAAGTCGAAAACATACACCGAGGTGCTAGACCATCCGAGCATCTCAGTGCTGAGCATAGCGACCTCGGGAACAGGGTGGAAAGATCCCAATAAAAAGATACCTCGCAGAGAATTTGCTCCCCGAAGACCCCGGCGATGCTGCAAGACTGCGAAGACGCTCCGGAAGATTCTTCCTGATTGGCGAAGAGTTATACCGGCAGGGATATGCGAACCCGCTGCAAAGATGCGTGGATGAAGAGGATACTGAAATGGTCCTTGAAGAAGTTCACGAAGGCATGTGTGGTTCACACATTGGAACTGATGCCCTTGCAGCAGTGATACTCCGCCAAGGATACTTCTGGCCTACCCTGAGAAAGGACGCAAGACAGTTCGTCCGGAAATGTGGTAGCTGCCAGAGACACGCGAAAATCCAGAGGACACCCTCGGAAATGATAACTTCGGCAGACTATCCTTGGCCCTTCGCAGTCTGGGGTATAGACCTTATTGGGCCACTCCCCACAACACCCGGAGGCGTGAAATTCTGCGTGGTAGCAGTGGACTATTTCTCAAAATGGGTGGAGGCAGAACCACTAGCAACTATCTCGGCAAAAGAAGTGCAGAAGTTCGTATGGAAGAACATCGTATGCAGATTTGGCATACCGAGGGTACTAGTAGCTGATAATGGATCCCAATTCATAGACAAAGGATTCCAGGAATTTATCAGCGACCTCGGAATAAAGATGCACTTCGCCCCAGTAGCTCACCCCCAAAGTAACGGGCAGGTGGAAGTATCGAACAGGACCATAAAAGATGGCCTGAAAAAGAGACTGGGAGAAGCAAAAGGGAAATGGCCAGGAGAACTCCAAAGCGTATTGTGGAGCTACCGAACGACGCCCCGAAGGGCCACAGGGGAAACTCCCTTTTCACTAGTCTTCGGGACAGAGGCCATTATCCCAGTCGAGATAGTCAGACCATCAATACGGGTGCAAATATTTGATGAAGGTGGAAACGACCTCGGCCTCAGAACCAAGCTCGACCTCGTCGGCGAACACAGAGAAATAGCCGAGCTGAGAAGAAAAGCTTTTCAGCAAAGAGTGGCCGCGGCTGTAAACTTACGGGCCAGGCCAAAAGAAATCAAGAAGGGAGACCTCGTTCTCCGAAAGGCTGACTTTGCACCCCGAAGGCCGTCCCACGGAGTACTTCGCGCAAACTGGGAAGGACCTTATCTGGTTCTCGCCGAAGTACGAAAAGGCGTGTACAAACTTGGCGACGCCGAAGGCGTAGAATTGAAAAATACTTGGCACTCAGACGCCTTGAAAAAATTCTACGCCTAAGATGAAGCGGAGGAATTGTAAGTACAGAATGCTCTTAAGGAAAGTTCTTAAGTATCCAAAATTGTGCAAAGTAGAATTCCGTGAAGATGCTCGCCGTAATAAAGCGCAGATTCCTCCCAAGTCCCTTGAGCCATCACGCTCTGGAAAGATGGAGAAATCTCGCAGAGGCGTTTCCCGAAGTCCCTTGAGCCATCATGCTCGGGAAAGATGGGAAACAAGAACGTCGCAGAAGTACTCGCCGAAATAAGCGCAGAGACAGTTTTCCGAAGTCCCTTGAGCCAACACGCTCGGGAAAATGGGAAGTGAAAAATCTCGCGAAAGGTTTTCCGAAGTCCCTTGAGCAAACATGCTCGGGACAATAGGAAAAGAAAAAATTTTTTGACTGAAGGTTTTCCGAAGTCCCTTGAGCAATCATGTTCGGGACAAAATTGGAAATGCAAAAGCCTGCAAAAAGACTTAGTCAAATTTTTTCAGACTTTCCAGAAAGCCTCTGGAGCAAACAGGCTCGGGACAAAGGAAGGTAAAAAAGTTTCTTTGATCGCAGGTTTTCCGAAGTCTCTTGAGCGAACGTGTTCGGGACAATGGAAATGAAGAAACTTGCAAGAAAAGACTTAGCCAAAAAAAATCTTCATTAAGAGCAAAGCTGCTTTACAGAAGAAGTGCCCGAAGAAGGAATACAAAATAGAAGGGAAGGAAAAGGGGCCCTAAAAAATAGCCTAAGGGTTCGCGGCGTCCCGAGAGCCACTCGCTGGCCCGCCCTTTTCCACCACCTTTCGCGCCGGCATTGAAGGAGGAAGTTTCAGATGCTCGACCTTGGACCATTCCCACCGAGGTCCCTCAGGAATATTTAGGGCCTCAAGAAAAGAGAGGTCTAAATCTGGGAACCTCTGGAGAATCTGGTGACGAGCAAGGCAGAAGCCGTCCTGAAAGGCAACCTTCGCCATTTGATCAGACTCGTTCTTATCAAGCTCGAGGTCGTCAAGCTCGTCCTCCAGTTCAGCGACCTCCTCCTTCAGCGCCTTTATCTCCAGCGTCTCCCTGGACCCTTTCTTCAAAGACTCGACCTTGGCCCGGAGAGTATTATTCTCACTCGTCAACGACACTATAAGGCTGTCAGAACCAGCCTTGTGCTTGAGAAGATCTTCGTTGGCGGCGAGCATCCCCTTTATTTGTTCACCGAGGTCAGCAATCTTCTGGGAGGAAACCTTTTGAAGTTCTTCTTTTTCCTTCCGGAACTCCTCCCGAAGGGCAGTCACTTCTTTCTCAGCAGCCTCTTTCAGCTGCTGGTTTTTGGCGGCCGACTCCGCGAGTGCGATCCTCGCCTCATTCATGGTCTAAGTGGCCGAAGTTCGGAAGGCAACCTCCCTGGCCACCCGAACTCGGAGAAAGCCGGCGTACCCCAGCAGCTGCAAAAAGATAAAACGCAAGGTCAGTAAGAGCCAAAAACTTAGGAAAAAATTGAAGGGAAAGAGCTGTGAAGGATATACCTGAGCAGCATGCTCGGTGATCTTTGCGGCGAGAGTGTTATCCCCCGGATGGGCCGCCGCTATAGCCTTGAAGGAGGCCTCGGTGAAGCACCCCCTTCGAAATTTCCTTAGCCATTTGAGGAACGTCCTCGGAGTACAAATTCATGTCCTCCGTGAACGTCCAGAAAGGCTCCTTGGGTATCTTCCCTTGCGGGATTTTGGCGTCCCGAAGAGCTCGCTTCCGAGCATGTTCGGCCGCCCAGTCAGGGGTAGTCAACTCCCCTGCGTGGCAAGAATGAGAAGGAGATTAAAGACAAAGAAGGCAATCCAGAAAAAACAAAGGAAGTACACTTTGTCTGGAAACAAACCTGGTGGAACCTCGACAACGACGTCCTCGGAGTCCTCGGCCTCCTCGGTCGAAATGCCCTTGCCCTTCCGCCTGCGCCGCTCCTCGGCAGAAGGTACTTCTACCACTACATCAAGGAGGGCCTGCGACGCAGTAGGACCTTGAGGAGGGACGTCGGTTGAAGGGACCTCGGAAACAGCAGTCTCAGGCGCCGGAATCTCGGCTGTCCCAGGCTCCTCAGCAGTCTCCTCGGGAATTTCTTCTAGAGGAACCTGAGCAGGGGACCTCGGCCGAATCATCAGGCGGCGAAGTGACAGCAACCTCGGCGTCCTCGTTTCCCTCCCTAATACTTTCCAAATGGGAAGAAATAACAGTCTTCTTCGCCCGTTTAGACGAGGGACCAGCACCAACGGACTTTCGCCTTCGGGAAGCCGCCTTCTTTGTCTGATCCCCCTTCTCCACTTGGCCGGAGAAAAGGGACTTGTAATAGGCGGCAGTCCCGTCGCCCATCTCTGAAAAAGGAGAGAAACATCAGCGTAAGTCCGAGGAAAAAATAGCAAAGGAGTAGAAGATGACTCACTTTCGACAAGCTTTTCGAAAGAAATTTCCTCCTTAAGAAGCTTGACCAACCAGGAATCCTTCCCGGCGATGGCAGGAGCTGGCATCTTGAGGTCAGTCTTGTGCTCCTTTACCACCTTTAGTTCCCGAAGGACCTCTTCGGTCATCAACTTCCAGTTGATTGGAAAAGGGTAAAGGGCGCGCGGAGCGACCTCGGGATCCCAGTCAGAGACAGCCCGAATGCGGGCGTCGAAATCCGCGAACACGGGAGCCAACTCTGGGGTCAGCAGCATCCTCGGATCAACAACGTCCACATCCAGTGTTCCCTGAGCCCATTTGGTCGGAACGTACGACCAGGCCTCGTCCATCTTCAGGAAGAAGAACTTCTGTTGCCACCCCCGCCAGCTATCCTTAGTGGCGAAGGTGAACATGAATTTCTTGCTCCCGGATCCCCGAGGTAGCATGAAATAGAAGCCACCCTTCGGGACCACAGAGAGCTTGTAGTACTGCATAAAGATTATGAAATGGGGTTCTATCCCGAAGACGCCACACATGCAGAGGTAGGCGTTAAAATAGCAGAACGAGTTCGGGGGAAGCTGGTTCACAGCAATGCCATGAAATTTGCAGAACTCGCACACCATCTTCGGGGGAGGATACCGAAGACCGGCCTTCAGCTGGGCTCGGAAAATGGTAACCTCCTTACTATGGTTTGAAAAAGCATAATGGCTAGAACGAGGCAGCCTAGTAATGGCGTAAGAGGGAAGAAAGAATTTTTTCTTCCACCTCTCTAACTTTGCAGGGGTGGTGCAACAAGGATGGGCTAAAAGAGGCTGCCAGCTCTCAGGAATGGGCATTTTCGACATGAAAACGAGTTTGAAAACGGAAGAAAACAGTTTCCAGAGAAAAACTCAAAAGAACAGAGGGATCAAAACGCTCTGGAAAACAAAAACCCACCGAAAGATTTGCCAAAATCTGAGGACGCCGTCGTGAAAGTTGGCTGGAAAAAAGCTCTGATTAAGGTAGCTCCGCCACAGAAAGCAAGAAAGTGCAAGAACAGGGGCAAAGCAGAGAAAAGAGCAGAAGAAAAAGCAAAAGGGAACTTATGATGGAATGGGCTATTTATAAAGCCAGAGGTGGGTAACCGAAACATCGTCATAAGTACCCTTTGGAGGCGAACCGTCGCCGTAACTGCTCTCTGCACCTGAAAAGGCGTGCCCTCTGTAACCGACGTGACTCTCCTCCAATGGCAAAGCGCCACGTGTCAACCGCTGCGCAAAAATGGGGGACACGTCCTCCAAACGTCCCTTGAAAACTGGGACACGTCTTCTGACATCCCTGGAAAACTGGGACGCGCCGCTCAGACTGACACGCTTGGCCAAACAGACCTGCAGAAACAAAGAGCAGGCCAACTCGAGGACGCCAAGAGACAGGCTATGGCCGAACAGCCCATGACCTTCGGGCAAGAGGTGTATCTTCGGCACAGGCTCCGCCTCGAAGACACCAAAGAACAGGCCAAGGCCGAAGAGCCCATGATCTTCGGGCAAAAGGTACATCCTCGGAACAGGTTAAGCTTCCAAAGAGACTCCCATAAACAACCTCGGAAAGAGATGCAAAACCGAAGTCTTCACTTCGGCTTTCCAAAGGGGGGCATGTGATAGCCAAACGACTATCGCCTCTATCTGGCCGAACTCCCTGCCACAAGAATGGCCAGAAGAAGCTGGCGCTACCCGAGAAAAGGTGTGATCATGCACCTCGGGAGATAGCCGAAGAGCTCCGAGCCCGGCACGCCAGGAAAACCCGAGGACACTACTTGCCCCCCCAAGGTTGTGAACAGATCGCCTTCGGAAAAGAGGCACCAGACATAGCGAGCCGAACATGATATCCCCGAAGGCGGAACTCCCTGAAACTGGGAACCCCCGAACTGAGGGCTTGTTTCCCGAAGAGGCTCTGTCCGTACCAAAGGACGACCTCACCCAGGGACCTCGGGAGTACGGCAGGAGCATTTATGGAAGCATTTAAGGAAGCCTCTGACACGTCCTTTCACAGACGTCACAAGCCGCCTCAAAAGGCGCTCTGACACGCTAACGCCATCAGAATCACATCATGGCCCATCTCAGCACAAGGCTCAAGGCAACCTGCTACCAGCTATCTGTCCCCTACGCCCAGAAATTCAGGAAACATCCGACCGAACACGTGTCGCGATCTGAACGGGCTAGGCACTCCTATAAATACCAGGAAATAAATACTTGGCAGGAGGTTGGTTGGCAGAGATCTCACTCCCAGACTCTGAGAAAATCACCAGGCGAGACTCTTCAGCTCTTGTGTGCTATTTCCTCTGCCTTTTCTTGGCCAACCACTGACTTGGGCGTCGGAGGCTCCCCCCCCCCCCCCCCCCCCCCCCTCCCCCCCCGGAAAAACACTCCGGGAGCCTCCTAACCCTTTGTTTCTGAGCTTTCAGGCACTCTCCTTTGGGCGATCCAATCCACCAGGCGTTCTTCCTCCTAGAAGTCTCTCCTCCAGTCATCATGACTCTGAACGATGAGGCCCCTGGCCATCAATCATCATCCACCAACTAACACCATTCATAAAATTACTAGAATTTTACTACAAGCAAGTTGTGATGGCATCAAATATGTATGAATTGTAAATCCTTTACCTCAATTTTCCTTGAATTACCTCAATCAAGCAACCACAAGCCAAGAACATCAAGTTCAAAGGTTCCACTAAGGTGATGCCCGTTGGCATCTTCATTGTACAACATCGTAGGCCTGAGAGGAACTTTTGGTATGAAGAGACTGGTAGAAGAGACTTCCATCGTGAGATTGCCTGAAATGCTCAAAAAAACAGGGGTTAGGAGGTCCCCGGAGCGTGTTTCCAGGGGTGGAGCCTCCAATGCCCAAGTCAGTATTTGGCAAGTGAAGAGTAGTGAATGGAGAGTAAAGAGTAGAGTTCTCTTGAGAGTTCTGCCTGTGTTCTTACCAAGGCCATTTCCTCAAGTATTTATAGGAGGACATTGGGAGAAGTCTGTTTGACATAGCCTGCTTAGATCATGACACATGTTCGGCTAGATGTGGTTCGTACCTTCAGGGATGGGGATCTCCAGCTGGCCATGGGCCATTCTAGCCAGAAGTCAGGGCCATGGGAGGCCTGTGTGTCAAGGGCGTATGTGAGGTCTTTGTGTCAGAGGCTCCTTAGCCATTTTTGTCATGTTCACAATACCCCTTCAGTGAAAGCGACCTCTTCGGGATATGAGAGCTTCTGGCCGAGGTTGCTCCAGTCACTCGGAAGGCCCCTCAGAACAGAGGATCCCCTTAGGAGGATGTTTTCCCCTACCAAGGATGGTGAGTCTACTCCTCCTGAAGTTGGTCAGGTCATCTTACCGATGGTGGTAGTATACCATGTTCCCGAGGTCAGTCCCATTATTCCCCGAGGGTGATGGTGGATTACCGACGTCAGGGGGTCAAGGACTGCGGACCCTCTTTTCCCAAGGTTGGCGCTCACATTCTCTAAGGGCGGTGCTTCATCAGAGCTTGGGAGTTTGGAGGGTAATAGCCCTTTGGCTATCACATGCCCCCCTCGGAAGGCTGAAGTTATATCTTCAGTTATTTGAGCAAATCATGGGAGTCTTCGTGGAAGGTGGTGGTTAGCTCAGTTGTCATGATTGAATTTTTAGCTGAGGTTATCTTTTTCAGAGGGAGTTTTGGAAATCTGAGATGCCTCTCCTAACCGAGGTAGCTCCTCTGGTACTCAAGTGGCTTTCGCAGTGTTTGGCCGAATTTCTGATGTTCCCAAAGTTATTTCATCAGCCCGAGGTGGATATCGCCTTTCTTTGGGCCTGTGTTGTTTTTCAGTGAATCATTATGTCTTCTAATCAGACAAATGTGTCACTTTGAGTAAGCTTGCCTAGGCGACATGCCATCGTTTCTTGCATCGGGCGACACGTGTCATGCGGCAATTGGTCGATAGTTGCGTCGGTTGTACCAACTACGTCTCTTCACCTTCGAGGGTCAATTATGGCAATCATTCACCTTCGAGGGGTAATTATGGCGACGATTTACCTAGCCCCTTCGGCTTATATAAACCTTTTTTTCCTCATAGTTCTCCCTCCTTGCTTTCTTTTGCTTCCATTTTGCTCTCGTTTGCTCTCAAGCTTTCTCTTTTTTTCCTGCTGCAGCACGAGTAGCAGTGCAATTTTTGGCAAGTTTTCATGACGGCGTTCACAAATCCCGACTTTGGCAAGAGTTTTGTTGGGTTTTCCTTCTTGAAGTCCTTCAATTTTTTGTGTTTCTAGCCTTTTTTGCTGTTCCGAGGTCATCTCCTTTTTTCAAAGTTATTCTTCGGCATTACTTCCTTCTTTTCTTTTCACCTTTTCAAAGTTAGGTTTCCCTCTTCTGAATGTCTTCCATCGTTCCGCTCATGTCTGTCCAAACTTTCGCCAAGAGCTGGCTTCCTCTTAATTCTCGTTCGAGTTGTACCACTTCGGAGAAGTTAGTGAAGTGGACAACTAAATTCTTTCTCCCTTCTTACGTGATTATTAGGCTACCCAAACCTGGCCTGTTCAGTTATATGAATAACTCGAATGAAGTTACCATCTTTCAGGCCCAACTGAAGGTCGGACTTTGGTTTCCTCCGCAGAAGATGATTTGTGACTTCTGCCAATTTCATGGCATAGCCGTGAATCAGCTTCCTCCCAACTCTTACTCCTACTTCAACGCTTTCCTTTTCATGTGTGGGGTTGTCAAGATATAGCCTCACTTTGTCATCTTCATGCAGTACTATAAGCTCTTTCTGGTTTCGAATGGTGGCTTCTATTTTTTGCAACCTCGGGGATCTGGGAGCAAAAAGTAGATGTTCACCTTCAGGACCAAGGATAGCTGGCGAGGGTGGCAAAAGAAATTTTTCTTCCTGAAGGTGGACAATGAGTGGTCGTATATGCCGACCAGGTGGCCCTGAGGGATGCTAGAGATGGATGTCATCGACCCCAGGAAGCTGCTAACTCCTGAGTTAGCGGCGAGGTTTGAGGAGTTTGATGGTTGTGTCTGAGCTGTCGCAAACTGGGCCACTGAGGTCCCTCCAAGCTCCTTGTACCCCTTTCCTATAAAATGGAATATTATGACCGAGAAGGTCCTTCGGGAGTTGGGGGTAATCAAGGAGCATAAAACAGACCTCAACATGCCGAAGCCTGTTATTGACGGGAAGAAGGCATGGTTGGTGATGCTCCTTCAGGAGGAGCTCACATACGAGGGCGTTGTGGAGAGTAAGTTATCTTCTAGATTTTGTTATATGTACTCCTCTGGACTTACACTGATGTCTTTCCTTTTTCAGAGATGGGTGATCAATCCATTGCCTTCTACAAGTCCCTCTTCCTTGGCCAGGCTAAAAAGGGGGAGCAGCAAAGGAAGAAAGCTGCCCCAAATAGGAAAAAGATGGCTGGGGGTGGGCTATCTTCAGTGAGGAAGAAGGCCAGGGAAGACCCTTTTGCCCCCTCCTGAAGGTGACGTGGAGGTGCAGGACCAGACTTTGCTTCGTTCTGACCCACCCTCGGAGTCGGCGGTCAGCTCGACTCCACGGAGCCCTACTACCGAGGCCAATGTCTTAGGGACTTCAGCGGGAGCCCCTTCCATTGAAGAGCTCGAGGTGCGCTGAAGGAGAAAGGCAAGTAGGTCCCTGCCGTTGTACGGAAGGTCAGCGACTCCGAGGAGGATGTCGCCGAAGTTCCTCTAGGTTTGTCCCTTAGCCATTTTTCTCTGTGTTTGGGATTTTTTGTCATTTTAGATCTTATAGATGTATGGCTAAGGGATAATGTGCTGATGGAACTTCGGCACAATTTTGCAGAGGAGGAGGTGCCCGCTGTGTGGATGTTGGAGCACGCCCAGAAGCGGGCCCTTCTGGACTCCCACATCCCGAGGGACAAGGTGTTGAAGGAGTATTTCTAGACCTTCACAAAGGACATGAACCTATTGTCCATGGAAGGCTAGAAAATGGCTCCTCAGATGGGGAAAGGCATCCTCACCAACGCCACCTTCAAGTCCTTGACTGAGGAGTGCCCAAATGAGGAGGTCCTCGCCGCGAGGATGTCCGAATATGATGCAAGGTAAATTATGAGCTTTTTGGGACTTAGAATATTTTTCTAAGATTTTATAGCCTTCTAACCCTTACTCAAATTCTTTCTTTTTCATGGCTCTTGTCATATAGTGGATACTTTCAAGCATGGGCAGCAAAGCAGTCTTCGATCCGATCTCGAACCGAAGAGCGCTTGGAGAGAGCCAAGGTATTTTGTGTCAGCTCAGTTGTTAAGTATGCCAAGCTGAACAAGATAGCCAAGGAGGAGGTGGCTAAAGTTCGGGAGGAGTTCTTGAAGAGTCAAGAGGAGCTGTTTCAAGACTTCTCCAAGAAAGTGTCTGACCTCGGGAAGAAGGTTATCATCTTGACTTTGGCTAACAAGGGCTACCAGAAGGAGAAGGAGGAAGACTCTGCACTCCTCATGAAGGCCCTCACAGACAACGCCAAACTTTAAGTCGAGGTCAACACGCTGAAGAAGGAAAAGAAGAAGAAGAAGACGAAGAAGCTAGAGAATGAGGTCGCTGAGCTGAGGGACGAGCTAAACGACTTGGCTATCGAGAAGGACAAAGATGATCAAGCAACCAAGGTTGCATTCCAAGATGGCTTTTGTTTGGCTCAATACCAAATTCTAGCCAAGTACCCAGACCTTGACGTCTCCTTTTTCGTGGGTCTGGACATCCCCGAAGGCCTCATTGGACATGGTCGATGATGGCCTGCAACGGCTTCATCATGTGTCATGGTATGAGTAGGGAGAACTTCTGATGGAGGAAGGTACTTTGGGAGGAGATTCCCCAGTTGAGGACGCCTGAAATACTTCAGAAAACACAGGTTAGGAGGTCCTCGGTGTGTATTTCCGGGGAGGAGCCTCCGACGCCCAAGTCAGTATTTTCAGATAACTGGATTATGTGCCCTTTTGTGTATTCAAAGAGAACTTTTTATCTTACCCCCTTTTTAGGATGCTTTCTGTGTATTTTATATAGGGGGCGTGCAGAAACCGTTTCCCTCTTGTGGTCCTCCTAGATTATGACACGTGTCCGGCGGGATCCGATCCCTGCTTTTCTAGGAGCGAAGGGACGTTTATCCCAGCCAAAGTCGCTGAGCTGACAGCCTAGTCATTCTGAGGGCGCCGTCTCAAGGAGTCCCTCTGATGGCGTGTCTCAGAGGTAGCGTGTCAGAATGTACTTGGGGGATGACTTTATGGAGAGGTGTCAGAGGCTCCTTAAATGCTTTGTTCGTACCTACTGAGGTTACTCTAACATCTCGGGGCACATATTTCCCGAGGGTGGTTCCTCCGAGGGGTACTTCTGTTTCCGAAGAGGGCTCAACCGCTCTACCGAGGTTGGTCCTTCCACTGCCTAAGAGAGTGAACTCCCTACACTGGGTCATGGGGATCGTTTATCCTTCCGACCTCGGCTGGAAGTTTCCCTCTGGCGAAGTCAGTACTCCATCAAGTTTGGGAGCTCGGCCATTGATGACAACTTCGGCGATCACATGCCACCTTCCAGAGGGCCGGCACCTCGGCTATCAGTTGAAGATAGGGCACCTCAATCTTCCCTTTGCCCTTCCTCCGAGATCGAAGGATGTGACAGAGGAAGTTGGTGGAGAAGTAGCTTGGGATGGCGAGGTCCCCTAGGCGTGCAGAACCCCCAAAGACATAAATGAAATTTCTTTTTTCCTCCAAAGCTTCTCCTTGTTGTACAAAGTCATGAATGAAAATTTGGCTAAGTTCCAAGACATATTTCTCTTATATTATCTTTGGTACCAAAGGTGAGTTCAACCATTTTCAGTCCAGGTCCCTTGGGAAGATAGTAAGTATCCTTCATGCCTATTATTCGAATAACCACCTTCGACACATATAGCGCTAGTGTTGGCCAATATCTTTCGGCAAATCTTTGCCTTTTTTTTATCAACCATGTTCGGTTATTGTTCATTCAGAGGAGATGTATTATTTTTGTGCATAGGAACTTACACCTTGTTCGGCTAGACTCCTTTGGTAGGACTTTTTTCCTTAGAAATTTTTCTAAGTGTAGAATTTTTTCAAGGCATCTGAATGCCATGTGTTCCTAAATGCTCCACCTTTGGCATTGCCGAGCATGTAGACTCCTGGTCGAACTTCATCAAGAACCAAATAGGGCCCTTCCCAGTTCAGCCGAGGCACTCCGTGAGATGGTCTTCGGGGCTCAAACTCAGCCTTTTGGAGGATGAGGTCCGCCTTCCTGATTCCTTTTTGCTTGACATGCAAGTTCGTAGCGGTAGCTACCCTTTGCTAAAAAGCTCTTCTTCTAAGCTCAGCTATTTCTCTGTGTTCGTCAATTAGGTCCTGCTTGGCTCTGAACCCAAGGTTTTTCCCCTCTTCGTCAAACACTTGTATCCTTATGGATGGCTGAACCACTTCAATAGAAATAATGGCCTCCGTGCCGAATACAAGAGAAAAAGGCGTCTCACCTGTGGCCCTTCGGGGGGTTGTCCGATAGCTCCATAGCACACTAGAAAGTTCTCTTGGCCATTTTCCTTTTGCTTCCTTCAATCTCTTTTTCAAGCCATCCTTTATGGTTCTGTTTGACACCTTTACCTGTCTGTTGCTCTGAGGATGAGCTACCGGGGTGAAGTGCATTTTTATCTCGAGGTTGGTAGTGAATTCTTGGAACCCCTTGTCAATAAACTGGGAACCATTATCAGCCACTATCACCCTCGGTATGCCGAATCTGCATACGATGTTCTTCCAGATGAATTTCTGTACGTCCTTCACCAATATGGTTACCAAAGGCTCTGCCTCAATCCACTTAGTGAAGTAATCCACTGCAACTACGCAGAACTTTACTCCTCCGGGTGCAGTTGGGAGATGCCTGTTGAGGTTAATACCCCATATTGCGAAGGGACAAGGGTAGTTAGCCCGAGTTACCATTTCTGAGGGTAGCCGCTGGATGTTAGCGTGTTTTTGGCAATTCTCACATTTCTGGATGAATTGCCTCACGTCCTTCCTTAAGGTGGGCCAGAAGTATCCTTGGTGGAGTAGTACTCCTGCTAGAGCGTCAGTTCCTATGTGGGAACCACAGGCCCCTTCATGGACTTCTCTGAGGACTATTTCGACATCCTCTTCACCAACACTCCTTTGTAGTGGACTCGCGTACCCATGTCGGTATAACTCCTCCCCGATCAGGAAATATCGTGTAGAACATCTTCGCAGTTTTGCTGCCTCAAGAGGATATTCAGGAAGTTCTGAAGTTGTAAGATACTTTTTTATGGGATTTTTCCACCCTCTTTTTGAGGTTGTTATGCTTATTATTGCTATGCTTGGGTGACTTAGCACCTCGGTGGACTTTTTTCACTTAGCCAAAGTATCTGTTTCAGTATTGTCCCGATAAGGTACGTTCTCGATGTGTACCGCATCAAACTCCTGGATGAGCTTTGATATGAGGTCGTGATACTTTGCCAAGGTTAGGTCCTTCACGCCGTAATCCTCTGCCATCTGTCAGACCACGAGCTGAGAATCACTGTGGGCCTTTAGGTTTCTCACACCAACTCTTCTGGCGAGGTGCAAACTTGCTATGAGGGCTTCATATTCTACCATATTGTTGGTGTCATTAAACCTGAATTTGATGGCCTTCATGGCTTCCATACATTCAGGACAACGAAGAATTACTCCAGCTCCTTGATGTCTGGAGCTGGAGGCCCCGTCAACAAACAGAGTCCACTCAGGTTCATCCTTTCTGAGTTTAGGTGGACTGTCTTCGGCAACGGGTACTTTGGCAATGAAATCTGCCAATGCCTGTACTTTTATTGCCTTCCTCAGCTCATATGTGATATCATACTCATTGAGCTTGATGCACCACTTCAAAAGCCTTCTCGAACGGTCTACCTTCTTCATGATATTCCGAAGAGGTAGGTTACTTCGCACGACAATGGGGTGTCCTTGGAAATAGGGTCGTAACCTTCTGCTTGCAAGTACTAGGGCATAAATAGCCATTTTTAACAAGGGGTAACTGACTTCGGCACCATGCAAAAACTTGCTCACATAATATACTGGCCACTGCTTTGCCCCGTCTTCCTTTACAAGGACCGAGCTTACCGCCTTTTCGGTGGCGGTGACGTAGAGTATGAAGGGTTCTCCTTCTTGTGGCTGCCAGAGTGTCGACAGACGGGTTAGGTAGACTTTAAGCTCTTCCTAGGCCTTTTGGCAGTCTTTGTTCCAAGGGTGCACCTCGATCCCAAGGTTACCTCCATTTTTTGCTGCTTTAGTGAGGACTTTAAAGAACGGTCGACAGCGATCCCCATATTTGGAGATGAATCTGCTGAGGGACATGATTCTCGCCATGAGTCTTTGTACATCCTTGGTCGTTGTGGGAGTTTGGAATCCCAGCAGGGCCTTGAGCTTTTCTGGATTGGTGTCAATAGCTCTTTCCGACACTATGAATCTGAGGAACTTACCTGCATTCACCTTAAACACGCATTTTTCGGGGTTGAGATGAATTCCGAATGTCCTCAATTGGTGGAATGTTTCCTCTAAGTCTATGATATGACTACTCCGTAGTTTGCTCTTAACTATCATATCATCGAAGTAGACTTCCATGTTTCTCCCGATTTGGGAGCCAAAGACCCTATTCATCAACCTTTGGTACATGGCCCCTACGTTCTTTAGCCCGAAGGGCATTTTAATATAGCAGTATGTACCAACTTCGATGATGAAGGCGGTTTTTTCCTCATCTTAGGGGTCCATCCTGATTTGATGATACCCACTGAAGGCATCGAGGAAGCTAAGGAGGCCATACTTGGTGGTTGAGTCTACCAACTAGTCTATTGGTGGCAGAGGATATGAATCCCTAGGGCAAGCATCGTTTACATTTCGGAAGTCGATGCACATTTAAAGTTTCTCACTCCCTTCTTTCGTGGCGATAACCACATTACTAAGCCATTCAGGATATTTGACTTCCCTTATTACGTCCGCCTCCATCAACTGTTGGACTTTGGATTTGCGAAGTTGTTTTTGTGTGCCGAAAGGCTTCTCTTTTTTTGGTGAACAGGCTTCGCGTTAGGGCATATCTTAAGACTATGTTGTATTATGTGAGGGTCTACCCCAGGCATGTCCTTCGGTGAGTAGGCAACTAGATCTTTGTTCATTAAAAGGATAGATATAAGCTTTTGCTTGTCACCTTTGGCCAGTCGTTTCCCTACATGGGTACTTCAACCTGGGACAAGCTCTACATTCTCAGTTTCAATTTTCTTTGAGTCGTTTCTTTCTCCCTCTGTAGCCTCTTCAGCCGGTATGTCCTTCTCTTCCGAGGTCTGCATGTGCACTTTCATCGGGCTTTGCCTCACCATTACGAAAACCTTCTGGACCTCCGTTCGATCAATAAATATTTCTGCGTCCCCCTTGTTTGTCCCAAAGGTGACCATCAGGTACTTCACATCTGGTCAGATGTGAAAGTTCCCTTGAGTTTGCCTTCTGAGGATTGCATTGTACGAAGAGGGGACGTCAATGACTATGAACTTGGTCATGGCTGAGGTGAAGAACTCTCCATTGTTCTGAACTGAAGTTCTCCTTATCATCAGAGGTAGGTCAATCCACCCAAGGACAGGGAGTTCAGAAGAACCTACGCCGAAGGTAGGGGATGTGACAGGTTTGAGGTCATTTTTCACGATGCTCAAGCTTGGCAACAGGTGGGAGAACAGGACATCGGCGTTGGACTCGTCATCTAGGAGCACCCTTTTTATGTCCCAACTCCCAATCATTGCCATAATACGGAGTGGGTCACCATGTGGGAATACTACGGTGGACCCATCGTTCCAAACAAGCTTGTTCGATGGGTCACCGAATTCCATCACCGAGATCTCCCTGGCTTTCCTCTTCATTTTTGTCGAAGGTAGTCCCATGGTGATCATCTGGATTACTCGAGCCGGTGGTGAAGGATTTTTCTTGGGACTTCGGCTCTGACGTTAGTCGGAATCGTAGTCATCGTCTTCCTTTCTTTTTTCCTCCCTCCTTCCCCTCGGAGAGGGCATCCGTAGGTACCGGTGAAGTTGGCCCTGCTTGAACAAGGGCTCGATGTACTTCCTGAGTTGGAAGCAATCCTCAATGCCATGACCATGATCCCAATGGAATTGACAGAATTTCTTCATATTTTTCTTGTTTTTCGAGGTCATGCCCTTCGGTCCCTAGATCTGGGTGCCTCTCCTTTCCATTGCCAGTAGTATGTTCGCTCTCATGGTGTTCAAGGGGGTGAATGTCACTGGCTTCTTCGCTCTCTACTTTCGAAGTCTTCTTCCACCTTTGGTTGGATACTGAGGTTGGCTGTTCTGTCCTTTGGGGCGTATTTGCTCAGACTTTGGCCCCCCCAGCCTAAGTTCCTCAGCCGTCATGTGTTGTTCCGCCCTTCAGTAGAATTCTCCGAGGGTGTCTGGGGGGTCTTTAGAGAACTCATAGAAGAGTTGTGAGTCTCTCCAAAGTCCCTTTATCATGGCGAGGATGCATATTTCAAGACGGAAGTCCGGCACACTTAGGGCTTCACAATTGAACCTTTCGACAAAGTCGCGAATGGTCTCCTCATTCATCTGCGCTAAGTTGAACATCTGAACGGGCATCTTCGTAGTGGGCCTAATGCCGATGAACTGCTGCATGAACATCGTGGACAGCTCCTGGAAACTTATTATAGTTCTAGGGGCGAGGTAGTTGTACCACGTGGTTACCAGGCTTGAGAGGGTGACCTCAAAGCACTTCCAAAGGGTAACGTCATCGGCACCGTGTAGTACCATACTATGCCTGTACTTGGTTAGGTGGGCTTGAGGGCCACTATGCCCATCATAGGTGTCCAAGTGAGGCACCTGAAAATCACTTGGCATTGGTGATTCCACTACCGTCTGGACGATGGGTGACTCTTCTCCGGTGAAGGTCTCAGATAAGCTTGACCAGACAGGCTTTTGGGCGATCTGCCTCTCCATTTTTTCTAACCTCTCTAGGATCTTTTCCATGAGGATGGTGGCACTAGGCTCTTCTCACTGCCTGGGGGCCTCCAGCAACGGAGAACAATGCCTCCTTTTCAAGGAGTAACTTCGGCAGTGGGGGATTGTGATATGTTTTCCAGTGAAGAACTCTGCTGGCGGGAAGTCCTAGGCCACTTGGACCCCGTTTCTCTAGTAAGTCAGCCTCTGGGGGGCACATCCTCCATTGAGAACTCATCATGGAAGTCTAGACTCCCTAAACTCCAGTGAGTGGACTTCGGGCTTTTCTCCTGACGGGGAGTTGGTGAAAAGGCCCTTTGGCCCGAAGGTGGATGTGACCACCTTTGGTCCAACCGTTGCGTCATTTCAGCCACAATAGAGTGCTGAAAATCACATAGGAAGCTCATTGTGACCGTTGAAGGACGTTCATCCTCAGGCGAAGAAGTCCCTATGGTGGGTTGTTTGGTCGCTAGTTGATTCTCTGGCGCAGATGAGGACTTCAGGAGTCCCTTATCCGTAGAACGTTGAGTCTTAAAAACGGCTACCTCAGGGTGATTTTGCATAGACAGCGCCAAATGATGCCCATCGGCATCTTCGTTGTACGACATGGTAGGCCTGAGAGGGACTTCTGGTATGAAGAGACTGGTAGAAGAGACTTTCATTGTGAGATTGCCTGAAACGCTCAAAAGAACAGGGGTTAGAAGGTCCCCGGAGTGTGTTTCTAGGGGAGGAGCCTCCGATGCCTAAGTCAGTATTTGACAAGTGAAGAGTAGTGAATGGAGAGTAAAGAGTAGAGTTTTCTTAAGAGTTCTACCTGTGTTCTTAACAAGGCCATTTCCCCAAGTATTTGTAGGAGGACATTGGGAAAAGTCCGTTTGACACAGCCCGCTTAAATCATGACACATGTTTGGCCAGATGCGGTCCGTACCTTCGAGGATAGGGATCTCTAGCTGGCCAGAGGCCATTTTGGCCAGAAGTTAGGTGCGTTGGACGCCTGTGGGCGTGTGCAAGGTCTTTGTGTCAAAGGCTCCTTAACCATTTTTGTCGTGTTCACAAGACCCCTTCGGTGAAAGAGACCTCTTTAGGATATGAGAGTTGCAGGCCAAGGTTGCTCCAGTCACTTTGAAGGCCCATCGGAACAGAGGATGCCCTTCAGAGGATGTTTTCCCCTGCCAACGTGGTAAGTCTATTGCCCCCGAAATTGGTAAGGTCATCTTACCGATGGTGGTAGTGTACCCTGTTCCCGAGGTCAGTCCCATTATTCCCCGAGGGTAATGGTGAATTACTTTGGTCAGGGGGTCAAGGACTGCAGACCCTCTTTTCCCGAGGTTGGTGCTCACATTCTACGATGGCGGTGCTTCGTCAGAGCTTGGGAGTTTGAAGGATAATAGCCCTTTGGCTATCATAAGGTTTCCTAGGTTCCATGCAAAATACAAAGTATATGGCCCTAAATTAACACCAATCCAAAAAAACCCAATATTAGAATAAGTCAAGAATTAAAAAAAACTCTGGAATTAAAGCTTACCTCATGCACATCAACATGCCCAAGCATGAAAAATGCCACCAAGCTCCAAAACATAGAAAACAAGTGCAAAGCAAGCATTCCTTCACTTGGGTACCAAGAAAACCTTCCAATTTCATCAAGAAATCATGGATTGAGGGAAGATTTGACAAGAAATTGAGAGGGAAAGGAAGGACTGTGAATTTGGGCTGCAAATAGGGTGAATAGTGGGAGAAATTCACCCCCAAAAATGTTTTTAACACGAAATGTCCCCCTCCCCCAAACTTTTTTAAAAGTTACAAAAATGCTCGTTCCTTGAGTAGTAACTAAGTAATTAAATACTTAAGTAAAACTTTCTATCTTGGGCTTTGGGTTTAAAAAACATCATTTTTACTCCCAGGACATGTCCCACCCCTCCGAGTTGCAAAATGACCATTTTGTCCCCTGGCAAACCTAGTGCCATAAACAACTCGGAACCTATTAAACCTTCAAAAACTTACTTGATTTTGTTAATTCACCTCTAATTACGATATTTAAACTAGATATTTATGAATTTACGTCGCTCACCGAGCATTCCACTAGGAGGGCTATAATATTCTCCCTACCTTGCAGAATTTGGTCTTCCAAATTCAATCTTCCCACCTAAAAACACTAACCCGGGATACAATGCCAACGTATCCTGATCAAACCTACCTAAGGGAGTGAATTCCATAATAACCCACTAGGTGCCAAACTACTTAACCCATTCAACTAATGCCCTCAGGGCACTTGAATTGGGTTTTGCCTCGTGTACGTACTGTGGCTAGTGCCATACTTTGTCCTCACTCCCAAAATGTGGTCTAATTAATGTTCACTACTCTCCCCACCTTAGCCTGAACTTACTCAGTCTGAACACTTTGATGCAAGTTTTATTCTTGAAGACTATGGTATGGCATATCCTTACCTTCAGCACATTATACCACTAAAGGACATCTGACTACTCCTATCTGTCCCAACAAATCCAATGATCATGAATCCTCAACACTAAACTTTATGCCAAGTCCACTAGTGTAAAATAACTTAACAAGCTTTTAGAAGCCAGTCCATTACCCTTACATTGGTAAGATCTAACTGAAAGCTGAATACTAATAAACCTCATTCATTCACTTCTCTATGCCAGAACCCACTAGTGTAAGCTAACTAAAGAAGGTTAAACTTGTCCGTTAACACTCACACTGAAAAAGTTCCACTCTAGATTCGACGCCCATGCTCCTGTACCAAACCCCTTAATGCAGGCTAACTTAACAAGTATGAAATTTGTCCAATAACTTTTACATAGTTAGTTCCCTACTCTAGGTTTGGTACCTGACAACTCCTAACGATCACTAGACTAAGTCTGTCACTAGTGTACTATGGCCTTGCCACACACAGCACTAGCACCTTAGGGCATACTCCTCTCCAAGCTCCACTATACTCTAGGGCTTTCCAAATGAGTAAACTACCAAGAGTTGCAAGTCCCAGCCTGCCCTAGAGTACAATTCTTTAAATGTTTCCCTCAATTGGCCCCTATGCATTAGGCATACCGGTGCACAAGGTAAGACACCCATTCACCACCCGAGCATGATGATCTTACTGCTTTTGCTACTTTGGAGCCTTTTACACCCACATGCCTACAAGAGAAAATCTCTCTGGCATGAGTGTGAAGACCGCCAAATAGCTAATAGCACTGGGCCTTATTCACACTCCCTCGACTTAGGCCACCCAACACTCAGAAATTTAGCTACCGATAGGCCACCCAAGTGAAAGTTCTTGATGCTTCAACTGCTTCATTCGAAGTATCTTAGGTGCCCGAAGCACTCGGTCCACCTGATAGACACTATGGCAAATGAACATCATTGGAGGGAGCTAATCAAAATTTACCTCGACAAAGGCACACAAGGTGGAACTCCTGAGTAAAGGAGGAAAATTAAGATTTGAATAGGGCATTTTCTCATCATTAGGGGGGGAGCTATATAGAAGAGGGTTTGCTTTCCCTTTATAGCGATGCCTGACTCGGCTTAAGGGGCATCACATTCTCAAGGAAATCGATCAAGGAGACTGTGGAGCACACATTGGAGCTAACACCTTGGCTCACAAAGCCTTAACACAAAACTACTTTTGGCCTACGGTTAGGCAGGATGCGAGGGAATTTGTCCAGACGTGCCATAACTACCAGATTAACTCAAGGATATAGTGGCTACCTACTTCTAGTGCCTGTTTAGCAACAGGCTCGTGGCCATTTACCATGTGGGGCTGGATCTAATTGGAGAACTCCCTATGGCTCCTGGGCAAGTTAAGTACTACATTGCAGTAGTAGACTACTTCACAAAGTAGGTAGAAGTAGAGCCTTGGCCTTTATCATGGCACTATCACGGCACCATAAGTTATTAAGTTCCCACGAAAGAGCATCATTTGCCATTTTGGATGCCCCCAGCCATAGTTACCGACATTGGAAATTAGTTTGAGAATTAGCAAGTTCAACAATTTGCTAAAGAAAAAGGCATCCGCTTGTACTTCGCCCCTATCTCTCATCCTTAGTCAAATGGGCAGGCATAAGTAACCAACAGAATGATAAAGGAAGGCTTGAGAAAAAGGTTGGGTGAAGCTAAGGGCCGGTAAGTGGAAGAGCTGCTGAGTGTCCTTTAAGACTATTACACGACTCCCTGATGGCCTATTGGAGAATAACCTTTCATGATAGTGTACAGAACCAATATCATCATGCCCGTTGAAATCTCTTACTCCATTTTATGAACCTAAGTCTATGATCATTCTTAAAATGAGAAGGCCCTTAAAGGAAGTCTGGACCTACTAGAGGAATTGAAGGAGGAGATAAGGGTTGACATGAGGGCCTTCGGGTGGTGAACTACCGTAACTCATAACCAAAAGATGTAAGTCAAGAACATTCAAGTAGAAAGCCTAGTCCTCATCAAAGCTGAATCGACTAGCAGAAACCCAGGCCATGCAGCGTTGAGGCCAAATTGGGACAGACCCTACTTAGTCACAAAGAAGCTTAGGGAAGGAGTCTTTAAGCTGGCAACCTTAGAAGGAAGACAACTACCCAGAGACTATCATTTAGACAACTTGTCTCCCTATTTTGCTTAGATCAGTACAAAAAAAGCTACTTGACATTAAGAACCTTGGTTATTTTCAAATAAAGAGGAACTTCCTTAACACTTCGTGCTTGTATCACACAAAAACAAGGCCTTAGGAACCTTCAAACACTAAGAAAACACTTGATTAAGCCCCAGTAGGGGGCCCCTACTTAAACAAAACATCACAATGAGTGACTAAATGTCAAAAGTCCAAAGTGCAAAGGCATTTCAAAAATAAACTTCTCATAATAAGTTTCTTTGAAAAAGAAATTGTTATAGAACGCTAAAGAGAACCCAGGGGGAAGAAAAGAAAAAAATGGGATAAGCTAAAAATGAGGTCTCCTAAAACTCATATAGAGAAGGTTCTTCATCAAGGTCCATTGTTGATGCATCCTCGTCAAATGTAAGAATCCCAACCTTCCCAACCTTTGGCCAGGCTTTAGAATTTGAGCCCAACTCCTCATAAGATGAGAAAAATAAGAGATCAAGGTTTGGATTCACTCGCTTAACCTGAAAGGCACAGGTTTGAAAGCCTTCCCATCCTTTGGCTAGCCTTTGTAATTCAAGCCTAACTTCTCATAAGTTCAGAGAAATGAGAGATTAAGGTTCAGATTCGCTCGCTTGGCCTAAAAGCTTTCCTTGAAGTCCAGGAATGCAGTCCCTCCAAGCGTTTTCTCTGCTTTCAAGAGAAGCCAGCCAAGCTCTTTCATGCAAGCATTAGCCTTGGTCTGAAGGCACGGGTACTCTAATTGGCCCTGACACCCAATGAAGCCAACTGGCTCAATGCACTCTAAAAGGGACATCATAGGGGCAATTGAACTTGAGTTAGCCTCACCCGTAATGGTCATCGGCCCTAGGGGAGAGTACTTGTCCATTAGCAAAGTAACCTTGATAGTATCTATCTCAAACTCTGCCACCTTTAGAAAGGCTGCCAAGTGATTGGCCTCCATTTTGGCCTCAGCTTTTTCCCCAGAGATTGCTTCAGAGCTGCTTGCAACTCTACCTTGTTTAACTTCAGATTTGAAGTAAGCTTCTCCTTCGCCTCCTTAGCCTCTCCCCTACTTGAGGTCCTTTACAAGTGTTTTGTTAGTAATTTGCTTGCTAGACAATACCGACTAAATATGCATAGTATGTTTGTAGAGGGCCTCAAGCTTGGAATGAAAGGCCTTCTCGAAGGTTTATCACCATTCCCCAAAACTATGGTCAACTATGGCATATTGCAAAAACTTGTCAGTAAAGAGAATGACATATTGAAATGGTGAAAATAAATAAATGAGTATACCTGGAGAAGGCTGTAGCCCATGCTCATGACTTGACCCTCTTTCAAATGAGAAGGATGAGCCAGAAACTGTCAATCCCTGTGGGGTCGTTAACCCTTCTTGGATGTGATGGCAAATGTTTGTTATATCCTCAAGGATCGACTCACCAATCCCCACTACCTACAAAGGGTCAAAGACATGGTCAAGCATAATCCCCTTTAGTGTAAAGTCTGTCTTCTGTGTTTGACATTGCGCAAGGATTAGATTGCATGCCCAAAAGTGCTTGTCCAAATTGGGCTCAGAACGTCCTCTATGAACAGCTAAGGCTTTTTTTGGCCCTTTCTAGTTTTGGGACACCACTGAGGCTTCAGCAGGAGGGTCCTCAGGCGACCTTGTGCGCTTCTACAAACATTCTAGATGGAAACACCTACAATCAGCACAGAATGACCCTAGGTCTAAAAAGTCAACATGGAAAAAGTGCTTGAATAATGCCTTATCACTGCCTCCATTACAGGGGGGCACCGTCTTAAGTTAGGCCAGTGGGTCTTGCCCTCTTGTGGACTAGTTATTCGTTTAGAGAAGATTTAGGGAGCTCGACCACTTTAGCTCAGGAGGTCCTTTATGAACAACTAGGGCATTTTTAGGCCCATTTTACTTTTGGGACACCACTAAGGCTTCAGCGAGAGGGTCCTCAGGCGACCTTGTGTGCTTCTATAAACCCCTTAGATGGAAACACCCACAATCAACACAAAATGACACTAGGTCTAAAAAGTCAACATGGAAAAAGTGCTTGGATCATGCCTTATCGTTGCCTTCATTAAAGGGGGCATCGTCTTCAGCAGGGCCAGAAGGTCTTACCTTTTTGTGGACTAGTTGTTCATTCAGAGAAGATTTGAGGAGCTCCACTACTTTAGTCGGGTGCTTGGACATAGTGTACCTCACAACATGAGCTGCGCCAGTGGGAAGAATGTTTGTTTTACAGGCATTCGCCAAGGCTTCAACAATGCCTTTATGGCTTTTCAAAAACTCCTTGGCACGATGACTCATTATTGCAAAAGAGAACGATACAATCAGATATCATAACCACGCACAAAGGCATGGAAAAAAATGATGATTGGAATACAACTCCTTAGCAGGGCCCTAGCAGCAATTTTGAAGGCTTCAACTAGCAGTCCCTCCTAGCCCTCTCCCTAATTACTTGGGTCCCTCATGCTCGGATATGACCGGTGGGCTTTGTTGATCCCTGCCCACCTGATAGGGGTCTTACCTATTTGAGCATATTGGATAGAGAACAACTCTAAAAAATTGTTAATCCCCACCACCTCCTCCAACTAGCGGACTAACCTAAGCAGCGAGAAAGAGGCCATACATATGGCCAGTGCCCCAACCAAGGCATGCTGTGGGGTGTCCATGAACTCACAAGGGAGCCCCCATTCTTGCTTCTTCACTATGAAGAAGAATCGCTCCCTCCACCCCAACCATGAGTCCTTGCAGGATACAAAGGCAAAGGACTTGTTCCTGCCTCAACTAATAAAGACAATGTGTGATGGCTAAAGGGCATAAGGCCTAAAAGTTTGCCCAACGTCCATCTAGGGCTCGAGTACTTCAACTATATGCCTCGACCTTGGGTACCCTTCTCACCGCATGATCTACGAATTTTGCGATTTCCACGGGATCGCCGTGAACCAACTTCCCCTAAATTCTTACTCCTACTTCAACTCTTTTCTCTACATGTGTGGGGTTTTTAAGATAAAGCCCCACTTTATTTTTTTCATGCAGTACTACAAACTCCACCTAGTCCCGAAGGGCGGCTTTTACTTCCTGCTTCCCCAAGGGTCTGGGAGCAAAAAGTTCACCTTCACCTTTGACAACAAGGACAGCTGGTGAGGGTGGCAGAAGAAGTTTTTCTTCCTGCCGGTCCCCGAGCTATGGCATCATGTGCCCACCAAATGGGCTTCGGGGACCTTGAAGATGGATGTCGTTGACCCCCGAAGGCTCTTGACTCAGGAGCTGGTTAGCGAGTTTGATCAATTTGATAGGCTCATTCTGGCCGTGGCCGACTGGGACCCCGAGGTGCCTCCGCGTTCACCTTACCCTTTTCCCATCAAGTGGGACCTTATGACCGAGGAGGTTCTTTGGGAGATGGGAATGGTGAACGAGCACAAGAGTGACTTCGGTTTGCCCGTGCCCGTTCTTTCAGGGAAGAAGGCCTGGATAGTCATGCTCCTTCGGGGGGAGATCACATATGATTATTTTGCCGAGAGTAAGTCTCTTCCCTGGTTTCGATATGTTTTTTCCTTTTGGACTTATGCTGATATCTTTTCCTTTTGCAGAGATGGGCGATCAATCTGCTGAATAGTACAAGTCGCTTTTCCTCTGCCAGGCCCAAAGAGGGGAGCAGACGCGCAAGAAGGCGCCTGCTAAGAGGAAGAAGATGAGCAGCAGCGGGCCTTCTCGGGCCAAGAAGACTAGGGTTGTTACTCCTCCCTCGCCCGAAATCGTGGTTGAGGTGCAGGCCCAATCTCCTGCTCTTCCTTCAACGCCGGCGGACCTCCCTTTAGACCCTACCCTTCTTGGGGTAGCACTGAGCCCCATTCCTCCTGCCGAGCCTTCTTTCGAGCAAAGATCTTCTCAGGATCTTGAAGAGAGCAGAAGAAGGAAGGGAAAGAACGTTCCTGGTAAAGTCCGGGAGGATGAGTCTGAAGACGACATTGCCGAAGTTCTACCAGGTTGGTTCCTTAGCCATTCTCCTGCAAACCTTAGTATCTTTCATATCTATGATTTTTTGGATGAATGGCTAAGGGATGACGTATTGACAGAACTTCGGCGTAAACTTGCAGAGGATATGCCTGCGGCGCCCTTGATGGACGCTCACGCCCGGTGAAGGGCTCTTCGGGACAAGCGGATCCTTCACAGCAAGGTGCCGAAGGAGCCTTTCTAGACGTTCACAGAGGACATGAACCTGTTTTCTGAGGATAGCCAGTTGATGGCTTCTCAAATGGCGATGGGGATGATGACAAGCGCCACCTTTCAGTCGCTCATTACCGAATGTCCCAACGAGGACATCCTTGCCGCAAGGATGACTGAGCACGCTGCCTAGGTAGTTCTCTCCTCTTTGTTTACTTGGAGATTTTTCTTTTAAGCTTTCAAAATCCTTTTGATACTCATTCGGGGCCTCTTTGTTTGCAGCTTTTGGCATACAGCGGGTATTTCCGCACTTGCGCGCTGAAGCAATCAGAGGCCCGTTCTCGATTCAAAGATTCTTTGAGCAAAATGAAAGAGTTGCGTGCCAAACACGTCCTCAAATATGGAGAGCTTAATACTGTAAAGGAGGACGTGGTGAATCTTCGGACCGAGCTCACGGCGAGCAAACAGGAACTGCTACTAGATTTTACTGCCAAGGTTGACGACCTCGGCTCAAAATGCGTTGTCCTCTCTTCAGAGAACGAGGCTCTTCGGAAGGCAAGCGTTGAAGATGGCAAGAGCCTGGCGGAGGCACTTGCTTTGAACGCCGACCTCGAGCCCAGATTAAATCTCTGAAGGAGGGGACTAAGAGCAAGAAGAGGAAGAAGCTGGAGGAGAAGATTGCCAAGCTTGGAACTAAACTGGATGCCTTTAGTGCTAAGATGGACAAATCTGAGCAAATGGCGAAAGTGGCTTTTCAAGACGGCTTCTGCCTGGCACAGCACCAAGTCCTTGCTCGGCACTCCGAGCTCGACCTTTCCTACTTGTCCGCCTTGGATTTTCCCAAGGGGGCCTCAGGAGGTATGGTCAAAGCCAGATTTTCTCAATCTTCCTCCAGCTAAGCCGGTGCCTCCGACTGAGCCTGATGATGATGAGACATCGGATGTCCCTGCTTAGCCATAGGCTTCTTCTTACCTTCTTGTACTCTTGCTTTGCCCGTACATCTTTTGCCTTAGAATTTTTGAATGAAGATTCTTTCTCCAGACTCCATCCATTCTTCCGAATACGATTTTTCAGAGGTAGTTCTAAGGACGTACTTTCAGTGAATTTGGTTGTACTTACTTCTTCGGGGAGAGTAGTTTTAGACCTTTTCTGAACTCTGTCGAGTTTATACTCCATCCAAGAGTTAGTTCTGAAAGAAAAACCAATAAGGAACTAATTTTTCAACCTGACGACATCGTTTGTCTTGTGCCTTTATTGATGACTGCGGGGAAGAGTAACTACAATCTTTCTGAAAAAAGTTCTAAGTATAGAATTTCTTTAGGGCATCCGAATGCCAGGTGTTTTTCAGTTCTTCCCCTTCGGTGTCGCCAAGCTTGTATACTCCCTTTCAGACCTCGTCCAGGACCAAGTAAGGTCCTTTCCAATTTGGCAGAAGTACCCCGCAGGACAGTTTTCGGGGTTCGAATTCGGCCTTTTAGAGGACGAGGTCTCCTTTTTTTATTCCTTTAGGCCTGGAATGCAAGTTTGTGGCTATGGCCACTCTTTGTTGAAAAGCCTTTCTTTTGAGCTTGGCCATCTCTCTGTGCTCATCCACTAGGTCGAGCTTGGTTCTCAACCCGAGGTCGTTTCCTCCTTCGTCGAACACCTGTATTCTGATTGATGGCCGTACTACCTCAACAGGGATAATAGCCTTTGTGCCGAAGATGAGCGAAAAAGGTGTTTCACCCGTAGCTCTTCGAAGGGTTGTCCGATAGCTCCATAGCACACTAGGAAGTTCTCCTGGCCATTTTCCCTTTACCTCCCCTAATCTCTTTTTCAGACCATCTTTTATGGTCCTATTAGACACCTCTACTTTTCCGTTGCTCTGGGGATGAGCTACGGTGGCAAAGTGCATCTTTATCCTGAGGCTAGTGATGAATTCCTGGAACCCTTTGTCAATAAACTGGGAACCATTATCAGCGACTATCACCCTCGGTATGCCAAACCTGCACATAATTCCTTTCCAGACAAATTTTTGTATATCCTTTGCTGTAATAATTACTAGGGTCTCCGCCTCTACCCACTTTGTGAAGTAGTCTACCGCGACCACGCAAAATTTTACTCCTCCAGGTGCTGTCGGGAGTGGGCCGATGAGGTCAATGCCCCATACTGCAAAAGGGCAGGGGTAGTCAGTCAAGTTTATTAGTTCTGAGGGAAATCTTTGAACTTTTGCGTGTCTCTGGCAAATGTCACTTTTTTGGACGAACTGTCTTGTGTCCTTTCTTAATGTGGGCCAAAAATAGCCTTGGCGAAGTATCACTCCTGCCAAAGCGTCAGTCCCGATGTGGGCACCATAGATTCCCTCGTGGACTTCCTCGAGAAGTGCCCAAGTGTCCTTTTCACCAATACATCTTTAAAATGGACTTGCAAATCCCTATCGGTATAATTCTTCCCCTATTAAGAAGTATCGTCCAGAACATCTTCACACTTTTGCCACTTCGTGAGGGTCTTCGGGAAGCTCCGAGGTTATAAGATACCTCTTTATAAGATTCTCCCATCCTTCCTCCGAGGTTGTTGTGCTCATTACCGCGATGCTGGGGTGACTCAATATTTTGGTGAATTTTTTTGACTTCGCCAGACTATCTGCCTCGATGTTGCTTCTTCGAGGCACATATTCAATATGCACCGCGTCGAATTCCCGGATGAGCTTTGACACAAGCTCATTGTATTTAGCCAAAGTTGGATCTTTTGCACTGTAGTCCCCTGCCATCTGTCGGACTACCAGCAGAGAATCACTGTGGGCTTTCAGGTTTCTTACACCAATCTTTCTAGCAAGGCGCAACCCTGCTATGAGGGCCTCATACTCTGCCGCGTTGTTGGTGACACTAAACCTGAATTTGATGGCTTTCATTACTTCCATGCCTTCGGGGCTGCATATGACTACCCCAGCTCCCTGGTGCTCAGAGCCGGAGGCCCCATCCACGAACAGGGTCCATTCTGGCTCACTTTTGCCAAGGTCAAATTGATCACTTTTGGTGAAAGGTACTTCGGTAATGATGTCTGCCAGGGCTTGGGCTTTTATCGCTTTCCTTGGTTCATAAGTGATATCATACTCTCCAAGCTCTATGCACCATTTGGAAAGCCTTCCCGAATGATCCACCCTCTTCATGACATCCCGAAGGGGTAGATTACTTCGAACAATGATGGGATGAGCCTGAAAATATGGACGCAGTCTCCTACTTGCTAGTACTAAGGCATAAATAGCTTTTTGAAGTAAGGGGTACCTGATTTCGGCTCCATGCAGAGATTTGCTCACGTAATAGACTGGCCATTGAACCGCTCCTTCTTCCTTTATGAGAACCGAGCTCAGTGCTTTTTCAACAACAGCAAGGTATAGCACAAGGGATTCTCCCTCTCGAGATTGCCGAAGAGTGGGTAGTCGGGCCAGATAAACTTTGAGCTCCTCCCAGGCCTTTTGGCAATCCTCGTTCCAAGGATGATCATTGCTTTCGAGGTTGCCACTATTTTTTGCTACCTTAGTGAGTACCTTAAAGAATGCTCGGCAGCGATCTACATACCTGGAGATGAACCTGCTAAGGGAGGTTATTTTGCCCGTAAGCCTTTGCACATCTTTTGTTGTGACAGGAGTTCAAAATTCAAGTAGAGCTTTGAATTTTTCTGGGTTGGCATCGATACCCCTTTCCGATACCATAAATCCGAGGAACTTGCCCGAACTTACACCGAAGACGTACTTCTCGGGATTGATATGAATTCCAAATGCTTTAAGTTGGTGGAAAGGTTCCTCCAAGTCGGCAATGTGGCTGCCAGGCAATCTGCTTTTGACTATCATGTCATCCACATAGACTTCCATGTTTCTCCCTATTTGTCGACTGAAGACCTTGTTCATTAGCCTCTGGTAGGTAGCTCCTGCATTTTTAAGCCCGAAGGGCATTCTGATGTAACAATACGTACCGACTTCGGTGATGAAGTCAGTTTTTTCCTCGTCCTCGGGGTTCAACCTAACTTGGTGGTACCCGCTAAAAGCATCTAGGAAGCTCAGGAGTCCATATTCGGCAGTCGAGTCCACCAGTTGATCCATCGGTGGGAGAGGATATGAATCTTTAGGACAAGCATCATTTACATTTCGGAAGTCGACGCACATTCAGAGCTTGTTGCTCCCTTCTTTTGTGGCGACGACTACATTGCTTAGCCATTCGGGTTACTTGACTTCCCTGATTACACCTGTGTCTAACAGGTGTTGGACTTCGGTTTTGATGAAGTTGTTTTTGTGCGCCGAGAGGCTTCGCTTCTTTTGCCTGAACGGCTTTGCCTCTGGGTTTACTTTGAGGATATACTGTATTATGTGAGGGTCTACCCCAGGCATGTCTTTCGGCGATTAGGCAAACAGATCTTTATTCATTAGTAGGAAAGATACAAGCTTTTCCTTTTCTCCTTTGGCCAATTTTTTCCCTATTCGGGTGTTTCGGCCTGGGACGAGCTCTATCTCTTCCGTTTCTACTTTCTCGGGATCCTCTGTTCCTTGTTCTTCTGACTCTTGTGTGGGCAGAGCCTTTGTTTCTGCCGTCTGCGCATAATTCATCACTGGGGCTTTTCTTGCCTTTACAAACACCTTTTGCACCTCCCCCTGGTTGATGAAGATCTCGGCATCTTCATCCTTGGCGGCGCAGGTAACTGTTAGGTACTTCACATCTGGGCGAATGTGAAGGTTTCCTTGCATTTGCCTTCCAAGGATGGCATTGTATGACGAAGGGACATCGATGATGATGAACCTTGTCATTATGAAGGCGAACAGCTCCTTTCTGCTGTTTGCTGAAGTTCCCTTCAGCATTAGAGGAAGATCTACCCATCCAAGGACGGGAAGTTTGATCGGCCGTACTCCAAAAGTAGGAGAAGTGAGGATTTGAGGTCACTTCTCGATATCCCCAAGCTTGGTAGCAGGTGTGAGAATAGGACATCTGCGATTGAGCCATCGTCAAGTAGTACTCTCTTGACGTCCCAGCTTCCTATCCTTGCCATAATTAGCAAAGGATCGTCATGGGGAAAAATGACGGTGGATCCGTCCTTTCGGGTGTGCTTTTTTGATGGATTCCCGTACTCCATTACCAAAATCTCTTTAGCTTTTCTTTTTCTTTCCGCCGACGGCAGCCCTGTGGTGATCATTTGTATTACTCTTGCCGGGGGCAGGGGACGCCTTTTCGGACTTCCGTTTCAACGCCTGTCGGAGTAGTATTCTTCGTCCTCTACCTTTCCTTCTTTTTCCCTCCTTCCCTTGGCGGAGGGTATGTACAGGTAACGCCGAAGTTGTCCTTGATTTATCAGTGTCTCTATGTACTTCCTCAATTGGAAGCAATCTTCGGTATCATGCCCGTGGTCTTGATAGAATTGGCAGAATTTTTTCATATTCTTCTTGTTGTCCGCGGTCATGTCCTTCGGACGTTGAATCTGTGTCTTTGCCTTTCCATCGCCATCAGGTTGTTCGTCCTCGTGGTGTTCAGGGGAGTAAAGATGATGGGCTTCCTTCCCTTAAACTTCCGAGGGCACCCACTTGTTTCAACTGGGTAGCGAGTTTGCTAACTTGGTCCCTCGATGCGGACATGATCGGACCTCGGGCCTCCCATTCTTAGTTCTTCGGCGGTCATGTGTTGCTCCACCCTTCGGTAGAATTCACCGAGCGTGTCAGGGGGATCTTTGGAGAACTCGTAGAACAGCTGGGAGTCTCTCCGAAGTCCTCATGTCATGTCCAAGATACGTATCTCTGGCTTGAAATCTGGGACACTCAAGGCTTCTCTGTTGAACCTTTCGACGTAGTCGCATATGGTTTCACCATTTTTCTGTGCTAAATCGAACATTTGGACGAGCATTTTCGCCGTTGGGCGGCTCCCGATGAACTACTGCATGAAGGCAGCAGACAGTTCTTGGAACTCCATGGTGCCTCCGGGAGCCAGCGAGTTGTACCATGCCATGGCCAGCCCAGCAAGGGTGACCTCAAAGCATTTGCACAAGGTACCATCATCAGCTCTGTGCAGTATCATATTGCGCTTATACATGGTCAAATGAGCTTGGGGGTCAGTTCGACCATCGTACGTTTCCAGCCGAGGTACCCAAAAATCACTTGGCATAGGTGCCTCGACTACTGTTCGGGTGAATGGCATTGATCCCCACTTCCCGAGCTCCGATGAGTTGATCGGGGGCTCTTCTCACGCCGAGGCGCTGGTGATGAGGGCCTTTGTCCTGGGTTGGCTATGGCCACCTTTGATCTAACTGCTGCGACATTTTCGCCACAACCAAGCATTGAAATTCGTGCAGGAAGGCCATAGTAATAGTCAGTGGACGTTTGTCCTCGGGCGAGGAAGTCCCTATCGTAGTTTCTTCTGTTGCCGGTTGAGCTTTTGGCACGGACGGGGACCTCGGGAGTCCCTTGTCCTTAGAACACCGAGTTTCAATGATGGTGACCTGGGTGTCGTTTCCCACAGACGGCGCCAACTGATGCCCTTCAGCATCTCCTTCGTGTGTCATGGTGAAGGCGGTAGGAGCTTGTAGAAATGGTGGAAGGCCCAGGACGAACGCACTCTGAGAATATCGCCTAAAAATGACAGGAAGCAAGGGTTAGGAGGTCCCCGGAGTGTTTTTCTGGGGAAGAGCCTCTGAAGCCCAAGTGAGTATTTTTGAGGTATTGAGACGATTAAAGAGCAGAGATGTATCTTATCTCAAATTAATGTCCTCCTCTTACCTGGAATAATTACCAAGTATTTATAGAGGAACGAATAGTAATAGTCCTTCTCGGTTGGTCGGCCCAGATCATGACAAGTGTTCGGCAAGATGCGTTCCACGTCTTTTGGGCAATAGAGGACTTCTAGTCGGCATAGGCTGCCAGGCTAAGAATATGAGATGACCCGAGAGTGGCGTGCTGGGGTGTCCTTACAGGCAGCGTGTCAGGACGCGGTTGGGGGGCGGATTATCGGGGATACGTCAGAGGCTCCTTAAATGCTCCATAAATGCTCCTGTCGTACTCCCGAGGTCTCCTTTGGTAGAAAAGACCTTTTCGGAGAACTTGTCTCCTGAGGCCACTTTTGATATTGTAGGAATGTACCTCCCGAAAGTGACCTTTCCTGGAGACACCCCCACTTTCGGGGATAGCTTGTCCGTCCCCCGAGGTCGGCGTTGTTGCTTCTCGGCACGGAGAAACGCCGAGACTGGATTTCCCGAGGTCGAACATCCTTCCTTCTGTGGTGGGTGATTTCTGTTCCGAGGTTGGTGCTTTGCCTGCACCCGTGCCTCCGAAGGGTGATCAGCACCTTGGCTATCAACCATGACACAAAAAACTGCTATCAACTAAATGAGGACATTGAAACTTTCATCAAACAAGGCCAACTGAGAAGGTACCTTCGATTTCAGTTGCCAAAGATGGGTGGCAAGGATGATGAAACAAAGTTTGGTGAAGAATAATATGATTCGGACTGATGAAGTGTCACACCTCACTCAGGCCCTGGCCTATCATTCTCTAATTTAACTCCCAAAGTGTCTGGTTCGGCCAAGCAAGCAATGGCAACTTTTAAGTCTTATTTTCTTAAGTTATGAGGCCTGGGAGGTGGCCCAGATGGCTTTAATAAAGATCCATTAACAACTTGCAGCAAGGGCAAGGCCCAAAAACCCCTAACTTGCACAACAAGCAAGGTTTCAAACAATAACTTGCATAACAAGCAAGGCAACACTTAAATGCAATTTAAGTGCATACATGGTGTGCATCAAGTGTAGTAACTATATGGAAACCAAGAAACCCACATGGTTGGTTTAGGTTCTGAAAACAACAAACAAAGATGCATAATGCTCTCGGCCTACTAAAGTACATACCATTATGCACAACAAGTCCACATAACTAGGTTCGTATCCATTCACATAAAAGTGGCAACTTTGGCCCATAATATCCAGCATACATAACTTGGCATCCAAGATTCACAAAACATTCACAAACTAGGCATCCGAGACTACACACATATACAAATCAAAATGGTAGTCTACCTAGTATCATTAGAGAAATGCCAAAAATGAATATACAAACACGGGTTATGTAGTGGATCATAAATCATATGATATAACAAAAATTGACAATGCTAGCCAAATCGACAATATATAACTAGATTAGAATTACCTCAAGTCTACTTGCCCACCAAGCATCCAATGCAACAACTTTCATCGATCTTTGGTCATACCTCCATTCCATTGACAAACCAATGGCCTAGAGAAGGTGCTTGTATTGGCCAGTAAGATGGTTCCACAAGTTCTTGATATGGACTATGGTTCATGGGTAATCAGAAGCTTCATGCATTCAATAACGAACCACCTTTCACCCAGCTTCGGTAAGCATCTCCCCATCATATTGGCCTTAGTTATATGCCTCTAATGCATAATTCACAAAGCATCCATAAATTGTTCATGCCAAGTACATACAACCCGAGACCATACTCCTAATGGTCAAATAAAACCTTGAGAATCCCATACAAAAGTACACATTGCAACACCAAACCTATGGCCATGTTCATGGTCATAAAGGTGAAAACCACAATCAGAGCTAAGGTCCAGGTATCCATGCTTCTCCTAGACAGTTCCCACTCTACAGCCTGCAAACTTAAGATATAAGTCTCGGCCAACTAAGAATAAGACTTGTAATGAAACCAAAATACTAAGCCAAGCACACATTGGCACATACCTTGTAAAACAAGCAAAGTTAGTGCAAACACAAGCAACAAGCTAGTAAACTCTACTCAGGCTGAATGTCCTTGCCTGAAAAATAAAGGATGGACAGTGAGCATATAACTCAGTAGGATTCACTTTAAACATATACAACTCATATTGAGTCTATTTAGTTAAGCTGAGTAATCACTCAAAGCTTAACCTCCCATTAGATAGCTCAACCTGCAAAACAAACACCAAGACCAGAAAAACAGGCATATACATATACAAGATGGGTAACTATGTTAAATAATTCATAAATGGGGTTATCATGCACATAGAAACACCAAAACACACAAGTACACACCCACACTCCACAGTGTAGCTCTCGGCCATATAAGCCATACATGTACCCATGTGCATTTCTTGCACACAAACTCACCAATATACCATTCCATTTGGAGCTCCCAAAATGCCAAGCAAATAGGCCACATTCACTTGCATTTCTAGTACATGTACCATAGTTAATTAGCTAATCAACAGAACAACCAAGTATAACCAATAAGCCCATCAAGTAACTAAGGTCATATGGCACATTTTACCATCACTTAGCCACTCTAGACACTTGAATCATGGTGTACATTACCAAGCAAAGTCAAGTGCCAGTGAACCCTACCTCAATAGCTCTCGGTCACACACAAGCTTTAAGTGTCCAAGTGTTCCTCAACCTCAATGCCTATCATAGTAAAACATAGGCATTAACACACAAACTCATGGATTAAACTACCATGATTCATATGAAGAACACTATGATATTCCCACACTTAAGCTTCTCGGCCAAAAGGCCCAATATATCCATACAAGTGCTGCCCATCATTCTAACATTCCATATGATGTTCTAGTCATCAATGTACATCATCCATGGCATCATTGCCAAGTAACCAAGTGAAATGCACTATGTTACCATAAACTAAGCTCTCGGCCAAAGTACACATTTTCACATATTTGTGTCATTCATCCAACTAACCCAAAACATGCTCAAGTGACCATCAAATGACAATGCTCATGGCACAATTACCATGTAACTCATTGAAGTACATCATGATATACCAAATCAAGTTCTCGACCAAAGTGCACACCTTCACATACATATGTTCTCTATCAACCAACTCCACACATACACATCAAAACATCAATAACTAATGTTTCATGGCAACATTACCATGTATTCCAACAATGGGCACTAAATTATGCCACTTCAAGCCCTCGGCCTTAAAGCTAACTTTCACATATCAATGTTCCTCATCATTCTACACCAACATATGACCATCAAGTCATCAACTAACATCACTCATGGCATTAATGCCATGTAAACACAAGAAGAACATGATTTACCTCAAAGTGCACTTTCGGTCAACACACTATCTTTCACAAACTTGGTGTGCTTCACCCCAACAACCTAACACAAGGTGAAATAATCATTAACAAGCATCACACATGGATTAATTTCCATGAATTCCAAGAAGAACACCAAGAACACTTGTTCATCACATTCGGCCAACATTCCACTTTCAAACCGAAACATTTCTTGCTCATTTAACTTAATACATCTTCAATTGAGCACTTAGGATCCTTGTACATGGAAGAACTACCATGAATTCAAAGAGATATGGACATTACCTCAAAACCCTAGCTCAATTAAGCTCGGTTTCCTTGAATCTTCAAGAACCAAGCTTGATTCCAAGCAAGTACAAGCCGAAACAAGCCTTCCAAGCTTGAACCCTTCACGTATCTTCAAGATTCTTGAGTTTCAAAGCCAATTTGTGAAAGAACTCAAGAGCAACTCTCGGTTAAGCTATGAACAAAGCAAGCCCGAAATGAAACACATAGGCTTTGACTAGTTTCGGCCGAATTAACTTGGGTTTTAGTTAGCTAAATGCTAACTTTTGCCTTCCACTTTTTTGCATGTAGCAATGCAGCCCTCAAATCCATATAAGTACAATGCCGCCCTTAAAACTTGTGTTCGAAATGTCAATCAAGTCATTCCATGGCCCATTATGCCAAGCACAAAGTAACACAAGTACCAAGGCCACAAAATCTCCCTTGTAAAACCGGCCATGTAACTAAATAAGGACTACTTAGCTTAACTAGTAACTAGTGAATAGTACACTAGTGGTAGACAAGAATGTGACTAGCAATCATTGTTGTCTCCCAAAAATGGTCTAGTCTTGGACTAGCCATCATAAAATTTTGCATGGCCAACAATGCCATCCTTAAGCTTGTGGTTTCACTTGTACCACTCAACTTAGTGCACAATTTAGCCCCCTTTCTCTGTTTTCTGTCAGCTTTCCCATGGTACATTTTCTATGTGCAATTAAGTCCTGAAAGTCTCCAGTTTTGCACATAAGTCACTGTACTAGTCTCCAGAGCTTCTCTTACTTCCCCTTTCTGTTTTCTCTCATTTTCTTTGGTTTTTCTTGATATTCCTTGGCCTAAGCTAAGCACTCAAGAGGTGCCTAACATGAAGGAATTGTCGAAGTCCCAGAAAGCAGCCACCCTCTCTTTTAGGAGTGATTCAAACAATCACTACTCGATTTCCTTCATTGGAACGGAAAAGGAAAGCAAAGGAAGTAGCTACCCTTAGCTTCGGAAAAGCATAGAACTTGCTGATAGGATCTGATGGAAGCACTGTCAACTTCCTGTTGAGTTTCGGGAGCCAAACAGCACAGTGGAATTTAACCGAAACCCTCTAGGATCCAAGTGAAACGGGGTAAACCGGGTGATCGAAAATTTTCATACCTAATTTTCGGTTGAGATCTCTCACTCAACTGTAGAGTCGAATCACAAAACTTGAATAGTTGATGTGTTCAAGCTCTCTATGATATCCACACGAGCCTATCAGGATAACCACGCTTCCATCGGGTCCCGACAGATACGTTTCTCTTGCGCTCGCAGTGCTAGCTTGCGTCCTTCAAGGAATTGCAAGAGAAGAGTGCGGCTGTCCTTTTGGGAGGCTAGGGCAAGGAGACCTGTGAATTTCTCACTAGAAGTTGTATTTATAATGAGACTCAACTTCCAGGCCTAATGGGTTTCAAAGCCTTAATCCAATTAGGCTTTAATTTCGGGCTTAATAATGGCTCAACTATTGGGCCGATTATTAATACGAAATTATTGTGAAACCAAAACCCAAATTATTAGCCCATGCACTCTAATGATCTAAATAGCTCTATGTGTGTGACCCAATAGGCTCTTACCACGTTGGCAATGATCATAAATCACATTTATGATCATAAGCAATGAACGGTGTCTAGCAACACATCATTGCTACCCAAGTGACAAGATTGTCGATGATTCGACTAAACCTTTATGATCATCACCGATATATGCCATTGTCCCTTTGTCCAAGATATCAAGACTAGGCATGAGACATGGAATGTGTCACTCTCGTGTAGCCCAATCTTTGGTTTCTTGATTACCGAGTAGACCAACAAAAACTGATGACATTGATATCGTATATCAATTCATCCCAGCATGGCCATACATTTTTCTAAGTCTTACCCTATCAAGGGGCCCGAAGATATCACTCCCGTTACATAGGAGGGACAAATCCCATCTTGATCATACAAATCCCTCCGCATGATATGTGACATACCCAATGACCTCCTTCAAGTTCACTTAGTTACGAGCAACAAAGGAAAGTATCAAAGTATGTGACTCACATGTAGGGAACCTTGATAATCTTAGGTTGAAGGACTACATATACCATGATCACTATGAGAATCACTTACGACACTTATATAACGATCCATGTAGTGTTCTCTTGGTGGGTCGGCCTAGTACACAAGTTCTCCAACTTGTACCCATATGCAAACTACATATCTCATATTAGTTTCCACATATGTTAGTCGTTATGTATTATTGCAACCCACTCCATAATAATACTAGACTAGGGACATTTAAGAATATCATTATTCTAGGGTTACAATTATGTTTGTTAAGTAACGCAGAAACAAAACAACAAACATAATTACTGGATTAATGCCTTAATAAAATATCATGACTCAATGCGCAAAAATACAATCATCTCATGATTGGCCTTTTGGGCACAACACTAACACTACCTTCATGGTGACCCTCTTTTAATCACAACCCAAATAGCAAACTCTAATACGACAATGGTCCTCTGTGATGATGGATCAAATGCCAAAGTGTTATTCACTTACATACTACTAAAGTTGTGTTTATTATCGGAAACTTTTAAAGCAACGGTATGTTCGACATATGGAGTGGGCCTTAATGAACTCTTGGTCTTGGGTGTCATCGAACTACCTGATAGCCGAAGTGCTATCACCCTGTTTACCCACCAACCACGGAAAAGAGAGAGCTAGACACCTGAGGCACATGACCTCACTAGCTTGCCAATTCCAACTTCAAGAGCCAGAGCAACGCCTCCTTCATGAAGGCGGTCGGACCAGCTTCGGGCGAGAAGGACCAGTCACCCTCCGAGGGAGAAAGGCCCCCGAAGACGGGCCGAAGTTCTGGCCTGACTCCAAAAAAAGGCTTCTCACCCTGAAGTGAGACATCAACCAAAGGGACCTCCGTTGTACAACAAGAGCTATCAAGGAGTCTCTAACACTCCGCTCACATACGTCTCTGACACGCCACCTTCATACACGCTCTAGCACGCCGTCACAGTCTAATGTCCTGACATGAAGGGCTACAGCTCGTGGCCCGAGGAGCCTGCAAGTGGCTAGGGGCCCCTACGCCCAAGAATACGAACACCATCCAACCATACACGTGCCGTACACGTGTCATCATCTGAAGGGGTCACCCTCTTACTTTTATACAAGGGAAATCATCACAGGATGGGGGCTGGCCTTTCCTCTAGAGAGAAAAGGGGACTCTCCGGAGGAAAGAAACTCTCCTCTGGGAAAAGGGGCTGGGAGCTCCTCTATGGAGAAAAGGGGACTCTCTGGAGGAAAGAGACTCTCCTCTGGGAAAAGGGGCTCGACTCTCCTCTAGAAAGAAAAAGGGACTCTCCTGAGGAAAGAGAGTCTCCTCTGGGAAAAAAGGGCCGAGAGAGGCCAGAAAATAGAAGGCGCTCTCTTCTCTCCGCCTGAAAACTCTCCCTTCAGCCTTCAGAAAGACACACCAGGCAAGTGTCTCTTGTGCTTATTACTGTTGGGTTTCGGGAGCCAAACAGCGCAGTGGAATTTAACCGAAACCCTCCAGGATCCAAGTGAAACGGGGTTAGCCGGGTGTTCGAAAATTTTCATACCTAATTTTCGGTTGAGATCTCTCACTCAACTGTAGAGTCGAATCACAAAAGCTGAACAGTTGACGTGTTCAAGCTCTCTATGGTATCCACACGAGCCTCTCGGGATCACCACGCTTCCACCACGTCCCGGCAGATGCGTTTCTCTTGCACTCACAGTGCTAGCTAACGTCCTCCAAGGAATTGCAAGAGAAGAGTGTGGATGTCCTTTTTGGGGGCTAGGGCAAGGAGACCTGCGAATTTCTCACTTAAAAGTTGTATTTATAGTGAGACTCAACTTCTAGGCCTAATGGGTTTCAAAGCCCTAATCCAATTAGGATTTAATTTCAGGCTTAATAATGGCTCAACTCTTGGGCCCATTATTAATATGAAATTAAAGTGAAACCATAACCAAAATAATTAGCCCATGCACTCTAATGATCCAAATAGCTCTATGTGTGCGACCCAATAGGCTCTTATCACCTTGGCAATGATCATAAATCACATTTATGATCATAAGCAATGAGCGGTGTCTAGCAGCACATCATTGCTACCCAAGTGACAAGATTGTCGATGATTCGACTATACCCTTATGATCATAACCGATATATGCCATTGTCCCTTTGTCCGAGATATCAAGACTAAGCACGAGACATGGAATGTGTCACTCTCGTATAGCCCAATCTTTGGTTTCTTTTTTACCGAGTAGACTAACTTAAACTGATGACATTAATATCGCATATCAACTCATCCGAGCATGGCCATGCATTTTCTAAGTCTCACTCCATCAAGGGGCCCGAAGATATCACTCCCGTTACATAGGAGGGACAAATCCCATCTTGATCATACAAATCCCTCCGCATGATATGTGACATACCCAATGACCTTCTTCAAGTTCACTCAGTTATGAGCAACAAAGGAAAGTATCAAAGTATGTGACTCACATGTAGGGAACCTTGATGATCTTAGGTCGAAGGACTACATATACCCTGATCACTATGAGAATCACTTATGACACTCATATAACGATCCATGTAGTGTTCTCATGGTGGGTCGGTCCAGTACATAAGTTCTCCAACTTGTACCCATATGTAGACTACATATCTCATATTAGTCTCCACATATGCTAGTCGTTATGTATTATTGCAACCCACTCCACAATAATACTAGACCAGGGACTTTTAAGAATATCATTATTCTAGGGTTACAATTATGTTTGTTAAGTTACGCAGGAACAAAACAACAAACATAATTGCTGGATTAATGGCTTAACAAAATATCATGACTTAATGTGCAAAAATACAATCATCTCATGATTGGCTTTTGGGCGCAACACTAACAATTACTACGTCCTTCTCTCTCTCTTTAAGCACTGACTTGGGCGTCGAAGGTTCACCCCTAGCAAACCACCCCGGGGGCCTCCTAACCCTTGTTTTCTGAGTGTTTTAGCCAGGTCTCCCTGAAGAATCACTGTTCCAGGCTCTCTCCCACACCAGAGGTACCTCCCGTTCTTACCTACCACGGGACCAAGAAGATGCCGGCCATCACTTAAGGTGATCCACCCTGGACGCCTTCCTTCTGAACTAATCCGCACCTCCAGGACCCCCTGTTGTCCTCACCACTGCACACAGTGGAGATGGCGGTCCGCACTACCGAGCTGCCGTCTGTGAGAAGCCACTCCCAGGCTGCCGAAGTTTAAGCTCGGCATTCTAAGGAGAAGGGACTCCGGAGGTCCCCGTTCGCGCTAGAGATTCAACGGGTAACTGAATAATGGCAGCAGGGAATTCCCTACCCAAGGGTGAATGCCCTCTGACTATTACCATAGGCTTCCTGCACAAATTCCCACGCCCTGGCATGGTCGAAATGACGCAGTAGTCAAGCCAAAGAAGGCCACAGCTAAATTCGGGCCGAAGGCCCTCCCCATCGGTATCTCAACGGGAAGAGAATCCCGTGTCAATTCGCAAGAGTTTGGGAAATGGAGATTTGAGTCCTCGGCGGGAAGCATACCCCCCGGAGTATATGTCACACCTCACTCAGGCCCTGGCCTAAAAGTTCCTAAACTAGCTCACAAGCCCAACTCCATAACTAGGTTCCTAGCTCTCGGCCTAGCAAGCAAAGAAACTTTTAAGTCTTATTTTCTTAAGTTAAGAGGCCTGGGAGGTGGCCCAGGTGGCTTTAACAAAGTTCCATAAACAACTTGCAGCAAGGGCAAGGCCCAAAACCCCTAACTTGCACAGCAAGCAAGGTAACACTTAATACAATTTTAAGTGCATACATGGTGTGCATCAAGTGTACTACCTATATGACAACCAAGAAGCCCATAGAGTTGGTTTAGATTTGAAAACCACATGTATAATGTGCTTGATGCTCTCGGCCAACTAAGGTACATATAGTTATGCACAACATTTTCATGAAGCAAGGCCCATACTATTCACATAAAGGTGCCAAACCTTGGCCCATAATATCCAGCAAACATAAGCAAGCATAATGCCATCCATAGTCCATACATAACTTGGCATACAAAACCCATAAAAGCATCACAAGCCTAGGTATTAAAGACTACACATATAAACACAAAAGGGTAGTCAACCTAGCAACCATAACATGGCTACACATGCCATGAAACCAAAAGTATTTATGCCAAGTTATTACATGCCAAGACCCCTAATGGTCAAACATGACCTTGAGTATGCCATACAGTAGTACACACTGCAACACCAACCCAATAGCCTGATTCATGGTCATGAAGGAGAATACTATGATCAAAGCCACAGTCCAGGTATCCATAGCCCTCCTAGACAAGTCTCCAACTACTGCCTGCAAACTTAACTTATAAGTCTCGGCCAACTATAGGTAAATAAGACTTGTAATGAACCCAAAATGTCAAGCCAAGCACACATTGGCACATACCTTGGGAATTAAGCAAAATTAGTGCAAACACAAGCACAAGCAAGCAAACACTACTCAGGCCGAATGTCCTTGCCTGAAATACCTGAAATAAAGGAATGGGCAGTGAGTATAACTCAGTAGGATTCACATTTATATACATATACAACTCAAATGAGTCTATTTAGTTAAGCTGAGTGTTCACTCAAAGCTTAACCTCCATTTGGTTAGCTCAACCTGCAAAACAAACACCAAGACAAGAAAAAAACCAAACATATACATATACAAGATAAATAACTATGGCAATTAATCCATAAGTGGGGTTAGCATGCACAAGGAATCACCAAAGCACACAAGTACACACACACACTCCACAATGTAGCTCTCGGCCATATAACCATACATGTACCCATGTGCATTTCTTGCACACAAACCTTACCAATATATCATTTCCATTTGGAGCTCCCAAAATGCCAAGCAAATAGGCCACATTTACTTGCATTTCTAGTACATGTACCATAGTTAATTAGCTAATCAACAAAACAACCAAGTATATACATTAAGCCCATCAAGCAACTAAGATCACATGGCAGATTTTAACCATCACTTAGCCACTCTAAACACTTGAACCATGGCACATTACCAAGCAACATCAAGTGTTAGTGAATCCTACCTCAATAGCTCTCGGTCACAACCAAGCTTTAAGTGTCCAAGTGTTCCACAACCACAATGCCTACCAAAACAATCACATAGGCATCAACACACATACTCATGGACTAACTACCATGATTCACATGAAGAACACCAAGATACACACTTAAGCTCTCGGCTCTCGGCTGCCCATCAAAAGGCCCTTTTAAATATCAATTTTGTATACATGTGCGGCCCATCCTTTTAACATATCACATGATATTCTAATCATCAATGAACATCATCCATGGCATCATTACCAAGTAACCAAGTGAAATGCACCATGTCACACTAAACCAAGCTCTCGGCCAAATGCCCAATTCCATATAGTTGCATTATTCAACATTCCATTTCACTACATGAGCATCTAAACATCCAGTAAGCTTACTCATGGCACAAATGCCATGTAACCAAGCAAGCACACTCAAGTACTTTAACCCATGTTCTCGGCCACATTGCCCAACTATACATACTAATGTCCTTCATCACTCTAACTCCACACATATGCATCAAAACATCAATGACTATTATTTCATGGCATCATTACCATGTATTCAAGCAATGGGCACTAATCTATGCCACTTCAAGCCCTCGGCCTTAAAGCTAAACTTCACATTACAATGTTCCTCATCCATTCAATCCAACATATGATCATCAAATCATCATTAATCAATGTCCATGGCACTAATACCATGCAATTCAACAAGGAACACACCTTTACCTCAAAGTGTAGCTTTCGGCCAAACTTCCACTTGTTCAACTTGATGTTCTTTGCTCAAGTTTCGCCTAGCACAAGTATAATTAGGCAACAACACACTTAGTCATGGATTAATTTCCATGGAAATCAAGAAGAACACCAAGATAAATCTTCCAACACATTCGGCCAACAACAACTTCCTAAACCGACATCAAGCTTGTTCAATTAACCCAATCCAATACTAATTTAGCACTTTAATCCCTTGTTCATGGAAGAAAATACCATGTATTCAAGAGGATAACAAGGATTACCTCAAACCCTAGCTCATTAGCTTTCGGCCTTCTTGAAATTTCAAGAACTAAAGCTTGATTCCAAGTGAGCTTATGCCGAAACAAGCCTTCCAAGCTTGAACCCTTCACGTATCTTCAAGATTCTTGAATTTCAAAGCCAATTTGTGAAAGAACTCAAGAGCAACTCTCGGTTAAGCTATGAACAAAGCAAGCCCGAAATGAAACAAAATGGCCTTTGACTAGTTTCGGCCGAATTAACTTGGGTTTTAGTTAGCTAAATGCCAACTTTTGCCTTCCAATAAAATGCATGGTGCAAACTAGCCTTCCAAGCTTACAAGTCCACAAAACCGCCACTAAAACTTGTGTCTAAATGGACACTTAAGTCCACACATGGCCCAAGATGCTAAGCAAATAGACAACACAAGTACCAAGGTGTTATATACACCCATGCATAACCGGCCATAACTAGACCACCAACTAGTTAGTTTGTTTAGTTAACTAGTGAATAGTACACTTAGTGGAAGACAAGATTTTGACTAGTAATCATTGTTGTCTCCTACAAATGGTCTAGTCTTGCACTAGCCATCATAGAATTTTGCATGGCCAACAATGCCATCCTTAAGTTTGTAGTTTCAACTATACCACTTAACTTAGTGCACAATTTAGTCCCCTTTCTCTGTTTCCTGTCAGCTTTCCCATAGTACATTTTCTATGTGCAATTAAGTCCTGAAAGTCTCCAGTTTGGCACATAGGTCACTGTACTAGTTTCCATAGTCCCTCTTATTTCCCTTTTTTGTTTTCTCTCATTTTCCTTAGTTCTCCTTGGCCTAAGCCAAGCATTTAGGAGGTGCCTAACAATTCCTCCCTCCTTAAAGAATTTGGTCCTCCAAATTCTTCACTAACTTAAGGTACAGTTGAGGATATTTAGAGGCAATCACCTGTTCCACTTCCCAGGTTGCTTCCTCAGGAGTGTGATTGCTCCACTGCACCTTAATCATAGAAATCCACCTACTTCTTAACTTCCTAGTATCTCTGGCCAGGAACTGGATTGGCACTTCTTCATAAGTGAGGTTAGGTGTTACAATCACAGTTGTAGGTGTTTCTATCTGCTTGTGACTTGGAACATTCTTTTTGAGCAAACTCACATGAAACACATTGTGTATGTTTCCAAGTTCTGGAGGCAAGTCCAGCTGATATGCCACATTTCCCACTTTGGCCAGTATCTGATATGGCCCCACATACCTAGGTGCCAGTTTCCCCTTTTTCCCAAATCTGATTACTCCTTTCATTGGAGAAACTTTGAGCCACACCCAGTCTCCTTCCTGGAACTCCAGGTCCCTTCTCCTTTTCAGGTTTGCATAGGCCTGCTGCCTATCATTTGCAGTCTTGATCCTAGCCTGGATCAATTTAATTTTCTCAGTGGTTTCCTTAACAATGTCTGGCCCTAATTCCAACTTGTCTTCTGGCTGATGCCAGCAGTGAGGAGTAACACATCTCCTGCCATATAAGGCCTCATAAGGAGCCATTCCTATCACTGAATGATAGCCATTGTTATAGGAAAACTCTACCAATGGGAGATGTACATCCCATTCACCCTGGAAGTCAATTACACAACACCTCAACATATCTTCCAGAGTTTGTATAGTTCTCTCTGTCTGTCCATCTGTCTGAGGATGGTAAGCAGAGCTAAACTTAAGTTTAGTACCTAGTGCCAGGTGCAGGGATTTCCAAAACCTAGAGACAAATCTAGGATCCCTATCTGACACTATATCATCAGGTATCCCATGTAATCTTACTATCTCTCTTATGTAGAGTTGTGCCAACTTATCCAAAGAATCAGTAAGATTCATAGGAAGAAAATGGGCTGCCTTGGTCAGTCTATCCACAATGACCCAAATGGCATTATGCCTTCTCCTTGTTAGTGGCATACCCACTACAAAATCCATAGAGATGGATCCCCACTTCCTCTCAGGTATGGGCAAGCTTTGTAGCTTTCCCCCTGGTTTCTGATGCTCCACCTTCACTTGTTGGCAGGTTTCACAACTAGCCACAAGTGTATTTATATCCTTCCTCAAATATGGCCACCAAAAATATGCTCTAAGAGCATGATACATCTTTGTGGCTCCTGGGTGCATACCCAGCTTACTAGAATGAGCTTCCTCTAGTATTTGAACTCTTAGGTTGTCCTTTTCAGGTACATACAACCTATTTTGGAAATATAACATTCCCTGCTTAAAGGAAAAACCCTGGAACAGTTCTCCCTTACTTTTTCCAGAAATTAACTCTAGCTTCTCATCACCAGCTTGAGCTTCCTTAATAAGCTCTTTCCACTCTGGTGTAATAGTGAGTACCTTCAACTGCTCACTTTCTTTTGCCAACCATTGGCTTGCTAGCTGAGTAATACTCAGGCTTTCTGCCTTATGCTCAATTTTACCACCTTTGAGTATTCCAGTATAGTTTCTGCTCGAGCCATCTGCCACCACATTGGCCTTTCCAGCTGTGTATTCAATTACACAGTCAAAATCTTTTAGATACTCCAACCACCTCCTTTGTCTCATGTTCAAATCCTTTTGAGTAAAAAGGTACTTGAGACTTTTGTGGTCTGTAAACACTTGGAATTTATTACCAAGAAGATAGTGTCTCCACTGCTTAAGAGCAAAGACCACTGCTGCCAGTTCCAGGTCATGCACTGGATATTTCTTTTCATGTGGTCTCAACTGTCTGGACCCAAAAGCAATGGCTTGCTTTTCTTGCATCAACACACAGCCTAGCCCTACATGAGAGGCATCTGTAAATACCTCATATTCCTTTTCAGGATCAGGCAGGACTAGCACAGGAGCTGTGGTTAGCCTCCTTTTCAGCTCTTGAAAACTTTCCTCACATTTAGGATCCCAGACAAATTTCTGGTTCTTTCTAGTTAACTGAGTCATAGGAGCTGCTAATACAGAAAACTTTGGCACAAATCTTCTGTAGTAGCCAGCTAACCCCAGGAAGCTTCTGACTTCCCTTACACACTGGGGCTGTTTCCAATCAAGGATTGATCTTACCTTTTCAGGATCTACAGCCAATCCTTGATCATTTATTATATGACCCAGAAATCCAATCTCCTTTGTCCAAAATTTACACTTACTCAGCTTTCCATACAGCTGATGTTCTTGGAGCAATCCAAGCACTACTTTAAGGTGTTCCTTATGAGTTTCCTCATCCTTGGAATATACCAAGATATCATCAATGAACACCACCACAAAGTGGTCCAGGTGTGCCCTGAACACCCTCTGCATCAAGTCCATAAAGAATGCAGGTGCATTAGTGAGCCCAAATGGCATCACTGTATATTCAAAATGACCATACCTAGTCCTGAAAGCAGTCTTAGGTATGTCCTCCTCCTTTACCCTTAGCTGGAAATATCCAGACCTTAGATCAATTTTGGAGAACACTCTTGCTCCTTTTAATTGATCAAATAAATCCTCTATCCTTGGGAGAGGATACTTATTCTTTATGGTCAATGCATTCAACTTTCTGTAATCTATACAGAGTCTAAGGGTTCCATCCTTCTTTTTCACAAATAACACAGGTGCTCCCCAAGGAGACACACTGGGTCTAATGAACCCTTTTTCTAGCAGTTCATCCAACTGCTTCCTGAGTTCTACCATCTCAGGCACTGCCATTCTATATGGAGCAGTAGATACTGGTGCTGCTCCTGGTACCAGCTTAATTTCAAACTCCACCTCTCTTGAGGGTGGCAAACCAGGTAAGTCTGTAGGGAAGACTCCTGGGAAATCTTGAACTACAGGTATTTTCCTAAGTTCAATTGATATTTCCTGGTCATTTAGTACCAGGCATTCCTGCTCACTTCCTGGAGTTACCATCTCCAGTACCCTTAGGTGGCAGTCCTTAGCTAACTCTAAGGATTTATCTAGATCATATGGTATTCCACCAGGCATTATTAATTGTCTGGCCTGACAATCAATAACTACTTTGTTTTCTCCTAGCCAGTTCATGCCTAAGATCACATCATAGTCATGTGTTTCTAGCACTATGAGATCAGTTCTCAGTTTCAGCTTGCCTATTTGTATTTCACAGTTTTCAACCATGTAACAAGCAAACAAGACTTCATTGCCAGCAGTTCTTACCAAGTACATATTGGTCATATATTTTACTTCTAGATTCATGGTCTTAACCAAGCTAGTAGATACCACAGACAATGAAGCTCCAGTATCAAACAGAACAGATACTAACTGGCCATTAAGGTAAATTGTACCTTTCAGGGCCCTCCTAGTCTTTTGCTGACTAGTTTCCTTTCCAGCTTCTTCGGCCTCAGGTGTTTCTTGTCCTCTCCTGGAAGATTCCAGTTGAAACACCCTTCCTGGAAGTGTACCAGGCCTTCTTTGCTCCTGAGGAACTTTGGGTGCTGGCCTCCCACCCTGGGCTAGCCCCTGAGTCCTTAGCTGAGGCATAAGCACCTGCCCCCTAGGTCCTCTGGGATTAAAAATTCCCAGCAATTTCTTGCTGCCTTCACCCTTCTTTGGGCAGTCTCTCACCCAGTGGTCTGGGGCTCCACACCTATGGCACCCTGTGGAAGCTTTAAAGCATGGCTTGTTGCCATGAAACTTCCCACATGTGCTGCACTGAGGACCATATTGTTGTGGGTGTAGTCCTCTTTCCTTCTTGTTTTCCTTCCTGCTTCCTCCTGCATCCCTCTCTTCTCTCGGCCTCTTTGATGTCTGTCCCTTCTTTGTTCCATTCCCACTTCCAGGCCCACTCTTGAATGGTTCCTGGAATTCCTGCTCCAGAGCCAGTGCACTCTGCATGACTGTGTAGTAGTCTCTGGCTCCAATTGCTCTGAGGATTTGTCTCAGCTCAGGTCTTAGCCCCCTAATGAACCTCTTGGTCCTCAGCTCCTCCTGTCCTTCATACTGAGGGGCATACCTGATCAAACTGTTAAACCTCTGCTCATACTCCAGCACACTTAAATCCCCCTGCTCCAGTTGATCAAACTCAACTTGCTTCTGGTCTCTCTGTGCCTCACTAACATACTGCTGACGAAAGACCCTGAGGAAATCAGCCCACCTCATAGCTCTCCTCCTGTCTAGAGGTCTCCTTTGGTTCCTCTCCTGATAGCTCCTTTGTACTGCCCTCCACCAGAGTTCAGCATTCCCTTCTAGCCTGAAAGTGGCTAGCAGTACTCTCTGTGTAGAAGTAACCTCCATCCTCTCCAACATCTTCTCTATCTGATATACCCAGAACTTTGCCTCCTCTGGGTCACAACCCCCTCTGAAGACTGGAGGTTTCAGTGCCAGGAACCCCTCCAACTGGCCCTCCTTTAGTCCTCCTCTTCTATGCCGGCTCTTGCTCCCCTCCCTGTTGCTAGTCTTATCTCTGGATGATCTGCTTGACCTGCTTCTCAATGTGGTCTCCTCAGTAGAGGGTTCAGTCCCTCTAGAGTAAATCTAAGCATCCCTCTTTTCAATGACTGGGCTGTCATCCTCCTCCTCTTCCTCCACAATTCTGGGCTCCTGCCTCACCTCTGACCTCAATCTCCTGGCCCTTGGATGTCTCCTTTCCTCATCTACTTCTTCCTCCTCTTGGTTTCCTCCAGCTCTGCTGGATTGATCATAGCCCCCTGGCTCTTTGCCAGGCCTCCTTCTTCTCCTGCCTACTGCTTCTGCTGGTTCCATTTCTTCCTGATTCTGGGCTTGGCCTCTAGCCAAGGACTGCATTCCCAGCACTAACTGAGCCACAGTGGCATGTAGTGACTCCATCATCACTTCCATTCTCTCCTGTCTGTCTCTACTGGGCCCAGGTGCTTGGTACCTGGCAGTGGGCTCTTGAGCCCCATTATGACCCATTTCTTCTGCCTGGGTCTCAGGCACATTTTCCAGCAAGCCCTCTACATTATGGGCTGCAGTTTCTTCTACCTGTCTCAGGGAATCCTTGTCCCTGCCCCTGGTTCTCATCCTGCACTTTCAATTGCAGATATTCACATATATTCAAAATAATACAAGTCTTATATAAGTTAGACCTAAAGGGAACACTGTCTAGGCTAAGCTCTGATTGTAGTAACAGGGCAGGCTCTGATACCAAACAAAGCCTGTCACACCTCACTCAGGCCCTGGCCTATAAGTTTCTAAATTAACTCACAAGCCCAACTCCAAAACTAAGTTTCTAGCTTTCGGCCAAGCAAGCAATGGCAACTTTTAAGTCTTATTTTCTTAAGTTGAGAGGCCTGGGAGGTGGCCCAGGTGGCTTTTAAAACAATTCCAATAAACTTGCAGCAAGGCAAGGCCCAATACCACTAACTTTCACAACAAGCAAGGTTTTGATTGATTTCTTGCATACCAAGCAAGGCAACACTTAATACAATTTTAAGTGCATACATGGTGTGCAATCAAGTGTACTACCTATATGGCAACCAAGAAGCCCAAAATATTGGTTTGGATTTTGAAAACCACAAGTTGATATGTACATGATGCTCTCGGCCAAGTAAACACATATTTAGTAGTGCACCACATTTTCATAAGCTTAGGCCCATGCTATTCACATCAAAGTGCCAAACCTTGGCTCATAATATTCAGCACACATATGCAAGCATAAAGCCATCCATCAGCCCATATATAACTTGGCATACAAACACAACAAAACCAACATCAGTCTAGGCATAAAAGACTACACATATATATATACACTCCAAAATGGTAGTCTACCTAGCAACTAAACATGGCTACATACATGCCATGATCCCCAACTATTCATGCCAAGTTTACATACAAACCAAGACCATATCTACTAATGGTCAAACAGAACCTTGAGAATCCCATACAGAAGTACACACTGCAGCACCAAGCCTATGGCCATATTCATGGTCATAAAGGTAAAAACCACAATCAGAGCTAAAGTCCAAGTATCCATGCTCTCCTAGACAGGTTCCCACTCTACAAGCCTGCAATCTTAGTCCATAAGTCTCGGCCAACAATAAATAAGACTTGTAATGAACCCAAAAGTAATAAGCCAAGCACACATTGGCACATACCTTGGAAACTAAGCAAGCAAACACTAAGCACAAACACAAAGCAAGCTTAGCACTACTCAGGCCGAATATCCTTGCCTGAAATAAAAGGATGGGCAGTGAGTATAACTCAGTAGGATTCACTTATATACATATACAACTCAAAATGAGTCTATTTAGTTAAGCTGAGTATTCACTCAAGCTTAACCTCCCCTTAGTTTGCTTTACCTGCAAAACAGACACAAAGACAAAGAAACCATGGCACATAATTCACAATATAAATATAGGGGGTTAGCAAGCACATTACAAGCACCAAAGCACATAGTGCGCACACACACACCACTAGAATGCTCTTGGCCATAAAGAACCATACATGTACCCATGTGCACCATGCACACAATTCACCAACAACAACTTACTTACACTGAGAGCTCCAAAATGCCAAGTAAATAGGCCACATTTACTTGCATTTCTAGTACATGTACATTAGTCAATTAGCTAATTAACATTTCAACCGAGTGAAACCTTTAAAGCCCATCAAGCAACTAAGATCATTTGGCAATTTTTAACCATCACTTAGCCACTCTAAACACTTGAACCATGGCACATTACCAAGCAACATCTGTTGGGTTTCGGGAGCCAAACAGCGCAGCGGAATTTAATCGAAACCCTCCAGGATCCAAGTGAAACTGGGTAAATCGGGTGTTCGAAAATTTTCATACCTAATTTTCGGTTGAGATCTCTCACTCAACTATAGAGTCGAATCACAAAACTTGAACAGTTGACGTGTTCAAGCTCTCTATGGTATCCACACGAGCCTCTCGGGATCACCACGCTCCCACCACGTCCCGGCAGATGCGTTTCTCTTGCGCTCGCAGTGCTAGCTTGTGTCCTCCAAGGAATTGCAAGAGAAGAGTGCGACTGTCCTTTTGGGAGGCTAGGGCAAGGAGACCTGCGAATTTCTCACTTATAAGTTGTATTTATAGTGAGACTCAACTTCCAAGCCTAATAGGTTTCAAAGCCCTAATCCAATTAGGATTTAATTTCAGGCTTAATACTGGCTCAACTTTTGGGCCCATTATTAATACGAAATTAAAGTGAAACCATAACCCAAATAATTAGCCCATGCACTCTAATGATCCAAATTGCTCTATGTATGCGACCCAATAGGCTCTTATCACGTTGGCAATGATCATAAATCACATTTATGATCATAAGCAATGAGCGGTGTCTAGCAACACATCATTGCTACCCAAGTGACAAGATTGTCGATGATTCGACTATACCTTTATGATCATCACCGATATATGCCATTGTCCCTTTGTCCGAGATATCAAGACTAAGCACGAGACATGGAATGTGTCACTCTCGTATAGCCCAATCTTTGGTTTCTTGATTACCGAGTAGACTAACTTAAACTGATGACATTGATATCGCATATCAACTCATCCGAGCATGGCCATGCATTTTCTAAGTCTCACTCCATCAAGGGGCCCGAAGATATCACTCCCGTTACATAGGAGGGACAAATCCCGTCTTGATCATACAAATACCTCCGCATGATATGTGACATACCCAATGACCTCCTTCAAGTTCACTCAGTTACGAGCAACAAAGGAAAGTATCAAAGTATGTGACTCACATGTAGGGAACCTTGATGATCTTAGGTCGAAGGACTACATATACCCTGATCACTATGGGAATCACTTATGACACTCATATAACGATCCATGTAGTGTTCTCATGGTGGGTCGGTCCAGTACACAAGTTCTCCAACTTGTACCCATATGTAGACTACATATCTCATATTAGTCTCCACATATGCTAGTCGTTATGTATTATTGCAACCCGCTCCACAATAATACTAGACCAGGGACTTTTAAGAATATCATTATTCTAGGGTTACAATTATGTTTGTTAAGTTACGCAGGAACAATACAACAAACATAATTGCTGGATTAATGCCTTAATAAAATATCATGACTCAATGTGCAAAAATACAATCATCTCATGATTGGCTTTTGGGCACAACACTAACAACATCAAGTGTTAGTGAACCCTACCTCAAGAGCTTTTGGTCACAACCAAGCTTCAATTGACCAAGTGTTCTTCGACCACAATGCCTACCATAACAACACATAGGCATCAACAACACACAATCATGGACTAAACTATCATGACTTACATGAAGAACACTAAGATACACAAACTTATGCTCTCGACCATAATGCCCACTTCCATATATTTATACTATCCATCCTTCTAAGTCACTACATGATCAACTAATCAAAAAGAACGCCACTCATGGCATTATTACCATGTAACCAAGTGAAATACACCATTATATACTAATTCAAGCTTTCGGCCAAAATGCCCATATTCACACATTAGTGTTCTTTATCAAATTAGCTCACACACAAACACCAAGTCACCAATGTTCATTGTTCATGGCACCAATACCATGTATTCAAGTAATGAGTACCCATTTACATTACTCTAAGCTCTCGGCCACAAAGCTTAATGCCAACCACTAATGTTCTTCACCCATTCAGTCCAACATACATTCACCAAATCATCAGTAACCAATGCCCATGGCATCAATGCCATGTAATCAAAAGAAGAACATGAATTACCTCAACAATGAACCTTTCGGCCAAATGCTAACTTGCACACATTGATGTTACTTGCTCAAAACAACCTAGTATAAGATCACATAGGTACCAATTAGCCTTAATCATGGACTAATTTCCATGTACACAACAAAGAACATCAAGTTATAACAATTAATCCTTTCGGCCATAACTAGGTTTCCATAATAACATCTCAAATGCTCAATTCACTTAACTTAACAACGTTTGAGCACTGAATATCCTTGTTCATGGAAGAAAATACCATGGATTCAAGGGAATTATCAAGGATTACCTTAACCCTAGCTCGAAATAGGCTCGGCCTTCCTTGAATCTCCAAGAACAAGCTTGATTCCAAGCAAGCAAAGGCTGAAACAACCTTCTTCAAGCTTGAATTCTCTAATGCCTTCAAGATGTCTTGAGTTCAAGAGCAAATCTTGGATGAGCTCTCAAGAACGCACTTGGCCAAGACAAGAACAAAGAAAGCCCGAAAATAGAACAAATGGCTTTGACTTGGTTTCGGCCGAATGATACAAGTACATTAGTGGCTAAAATGCTAACCTTGCCTTCCATTAATTTGCATGGTGCAAGGTAGCCTTCCATTTCACAAGTCCACAATGCCGCCGCTAAAACTTGTGTCTAAATGGACACTTAAGTCCAAACATGGCCCATAATGCCAAGCAAGTACCAAACACAAGTACCAAGGTATCATAAACACCCATGCACAACCGGCCATGTAACTAGAATAAAGGCTAATTAGTTTAACTAGTAACTAGTGAATAGTACTTTAGTGGTAGACAAGATTTGACTAGTAATCATGGTTGTCCACCAAATTTGGTCTAGTCTTGCACTAGTCACCATAAAAACTTGCATGGCCGAAAATGCCAACTTTGAGTTTGTAGATTTAATTGTGCCACTCATCTCAGTGTACAATTTAATCCCCTTTCTCTGTTTTCTGTCTGTTTTTCCCTAGTATAGTTCCTATGTGCAATTAAGCCCTACAGTCTCCAGCTTTACACATAGACCACTGTACTATACTCCATAGTTCCTCTTACTCTCCCTTTCTATTTTCTTTTATTTTCCTTTGCTCTCCTTGGCCTAAGCCAAGCACTTAGGAGGTGCCTAACACCTATCCTTGCCATGATTAGGAGGGGGTCATCATGAGGGAATTTCATGGTAGACCTATCTTTTCGAACAAGCTTGTTTGCTAGGTTCCCGAACTCCATCATTTAGATTTCGCAAACTTTCCTTTTCCTTTTAGCCAAGTGTATCCCAGTAGTGATTGTTTGGATCAGTCCAGCCGGAGGTGGTGGGTGCTTTCTAGGACTTCAATTTTGGCATTGTTCAGAATCGTAGTCCTCATCTTCTGGTTTTCATTCCTCCTCCTTCCTCCGTCTTGGGGAGGGCATGCACAGGTAACGCCGAAGTTGGCCCTGCTTTATTAGAGACTTGATGTACTTCCTCAGATGAAAGCAATCCTCAGTATCATGCCCATGGTCTCGATGGAGCTGGAAGAACTTTTTCATGTTTTTCTTGTTTTCCGAGGTCATGGCCTTTGGACATTGAATAGGGCTCCCTTGCCTTTCCATGGCTAGCAGTATGTTTGTTCTGGTGGTGTTAAGGGGTGTGAAAGTCATTGGCTTCCTGCCCCTTTGCTTCCGAGGTCTACTGTTTGCCTCAACTGGATAGCGATGTTGATGGCTTGGACATTCGGAGCGAATATGGTTGGACTTCGGCCCTCCCATCCTTAGTTCCTCAGCTATCATGTGTTGTTTCGCCCTTCGGTAGAATTCTCCGAGGGTGTCCAGGGGGTCTTTGGAGAACTCGTAGAAAAGCTGTGAGTCCCTCCGAAGCCCCTTGATCATTGCGAGGATACGGATTTCAGGGTGGAAGTCCGAAACACTCAGGGCTTCCCGATTGAACCTCTCAACATAGTCATGAATGATTTCCCCATTCCTTTGCGCTATGTCGAACACTTGGATAGGCATCTTCGCCGTCGGCCTACTTCCAATGAACTGTTGAGTGAATGTGCTGGACAACTCCTGGAAACCCGCTATGGTTCCGGGGGCCAGGGAGTTATACCACACAGTCGTCGGCCCTGATAGGGTGACCTCAAAGCACTTGCAGAGGGTGGCATCATCAGCACCATGCAGCACTATGCTACATCTATACTTTGTGAGGTGGGTTTGAAGAACACTGCGACCATCGTACATTTCCAAGCGTGGTACTCAGAAGTCACTTGGCATGGGTGCCTCTACTACTACGCGGATGAAGGGTGACTCTTCTCTCATGTAGGTCTCCGACAACCTTGACCAAATAGCCTTCCGAGAAATCTGTGTCTCTACTTTTTCCAACCTCTGTAAGATCTTCTCTATGAGGGCGGTAGTACTAGTTTCTTCTCATTGCTTGGTGACGTCCAGCAACAGAGAGCGACGTCGCCTTTTTGGGGAGTAACTTCATCGGTGTGGGGATTGTGACCTTTCATCCGGTGATGAACTCCGCCGGCAGGAAGTTTTGGGTGCTTTTGACCCCGTTTCTCCAGCACGACGACCTCTGGGGGGTGCGTCCTCTGTTGAGGACTCATTGTGGAAGTCCCCATTTCCTGAACTCCGGTGAGTAGATTTAGGACTTGTCTTTTGGCGAACAGCAGGTGAGAGGCCCTTCAGACCGAAGGCGGTTGAGACCACCTTTGGTCAAGCTGTTGTGTCATCTTAGCCACAACAGAGCTCTGAAAATCATGCAGGAAGCTCATCGTGACTGTTAGAGGACATTCATCCTTAGGCAAAGAAGTCTCTTCGGTGGGTTCTTCAGTTGCCAGTTGAGTTTCCGGTGCGGACGGGGACTTTGATAGCCCCTTGTCCTTAGAATGTCGGGTTTCAAAAACGGTGACCTAGGAGTGAGCTTCCACAGACAATGCCAAATGATGCCTGCTGGCATCTTCGTTGTGTGACATAGTGGCCTAAAGTAGGGACTTTCGGTGTGAAAGCGTCTGAATGAGAGACTTCCAGCGTCAGGGTGCCTAAATGCTCAAAAGAACAAGCGTTAGGAGCTCCCTGGAATGTGTTTTTGGGGGAGGAGTCTTTGACGCCCAAGTAAGTATTTGGCAAGTAAGGAGCAGAAAGTGGAGAGTAAAAGAGTAGAGAGAGTTCTGTGTCTTTTTTACCAAGGTTACTCCTAGGTATTTATTGGAGGGCGTAAGGAAGAGGCCTTTGGCACAACCCACTTAGATCTTGTCATGTGTTCGGCCGAATGCGATCTGTACCTCTATGGACGGGTATCTCCTGCTGGCCCTAGCCTGTTTTGGCTAGAGGTCAGGGCCATGTGGGAGGTCTTTGTGTCAGGGGCGAGTGCGAGGTCTCTTTGTCAGATGCTCCTTAACCATTTTTGTCTTATCTCTGTAAGACCCCTTTGGGGTATGAGACCCCTTCGGGGTATGAGATCCCTTTGGAATATGAGTCCCCCTTTGGCTAGATATCATCACCGAGGGCCGTCCGGATAAGTTTTTCGGCGGAGCAGGGCCCCTTTGGGAAACGTTCTTCCTTGCCAAGGATGGGGAATTAATTTTTTGAGGTTGGTAGGTTCATAAAATCTGAGGGTGGTGAAGACACCCTTCCCCAAAGTTGGTCGTGTCACCTTTCTGAGGATGGTGAGGGCCCCCTCTTCCCCGGGGTTGGTCACTTGCACCTTCCAAGGGTGGTGCTCATCAGACTGATTTGGGAGTTCTCCAAGGGTAATAGCCATTTGGGTATCAATAAGTGAATTGGCCACTTAAATGGCCTTAAATTAGCTTAAAGGCACAAAACACACTTAAAAAAGCTTAACCATGCTTGATGTCATTTTCTATCTCATTAATTATGGTTTCTTTGTCTTAAACTCATTGGTACACGTGTGCCCAACATTTTTGACCCATTTACAAGCCATAGCCACCCCTCCCTAGGTGGGAAAACTCCAAATTGCTTCCTTTGACTTAAGTGAAAGACATGCACATCTTAAAGCTTACATTTGAACACTTAGGTCCCTTGTGGCTGTTTGTGTTTTCTTTGTTCTTAATTGTCTATGATAAGCAATTTCGTTCCCCGGTAGCACTATCATATCATTCATATTGATAGCCAAAAGGCTATCGCCTCCCCCAGTATGAATTTCCCTGAAGGTTTGTCCGGGGAGCCTGATGTAGCTCGGAAAGAAGCATTGCCACAGACCTCGGCAGAAGCAAAATTGAGCATGACGAAGAAAGCACTTCGGCTGAAACGCCAGGTTATCTAAATGTGTCGCTGACTCTCTCGGGGAACCGAACATATCGCCTTCGGGAGAAAAGAACCAGCTACTGAAAGCAGGAGAGATTCTCCTCGAAGGCGGAACTCCCGAGATAGAGAACTCCCCGAGCCACCAACGTGATTCCCAAAGGAAGGCATCCGTACCAAAAGATGACCTCGCCCAAAGGACCTCGGGAGTACGACATGAGCATTTAATGAGCATTTAAGGAGCCTCTGACAGGTCGCCCATACGCTGCCTGAAATGGCTGCCTGACGCACCGAAGCCATCCGGGTCTTGTCACGACTTGACTCGGTTCAAGGCTCAAGGAGCCTGCCACTGGCTACTTGTCCCCTACGTCCGAAGTTACAGAAAAGATCTGACCGAACACGTGTCATCATCTAAACGGGCCAGGCTTCCCTATAAATGCACAGGAACACGTCCTGGCAAGGGATTGGACTCCTCTCTCCTGAAAAAACATGAACAGGCAAGACCGCAAAACTTCCTAAGTGTCTCCTTTTACCTTCTCAAGAAACTGACTTGGGCGTCGGAGGCTCCTCCCCGGAAAATCATCCCGGGGACCTCCTAACCCCTTTTTTGGAGTCTTTCAGGTACTTTCCCACCTGGGGAGCCTCTCCGTCAGACGTTCTCCCTCCTCGGAAGCTCCCTCGGAATTCACCATGTCGCAAGATGAAAATGCTGAAGGGCATCATTTGGCGCCGTCTGTGGGAAACCACCCTCAGGTTGCCGTCGTTGAAACTCGGCGTTCTAAGGACAAGGGACTTCCGAGGTCCCCGTCCGCGCCTGAAGTCCAACCGGCTACTGAGCAAACCCTTTCAGGGACTTCCTTTCCTGAGGAAGAACGTCCTCTGGTCATCACCATGAGTTTTCTGCGCAACTTCCAGCGTTCTGTTGTGCCAAAATGGCACAGCAGATAGATAGAAGGTGGCCACAACAAACTCAGGCCCAGAGGCCTCCTTTGCCAGCGCACCCTCGAGAGAGAAGTTCTAAATTAGCTCATCGTACTTCGGGAAGTAGAGACCCATGAGAGGAATCTTCAACAGAAAACACGCCCCTCGGGGCGCGTCTTGCGGGACAGACGGAGTCCAAGTGACCTAAAATCCCGCGCCGAAGGAGCTCGTCACCTGAGGCGAGGTCCCCATTGTTGGGTTTCGGGAGCCAAACAGCGCAGCGGAATTTAACCGAAACCCTCCAGGATCCAAGTGAAACGGGGTAAACTGGGTGTTCAAAAATTTTCATACCTAATTTTCGGTTGAGATCTCTCACTCAACTGTAGAGTCGAATAAAAAAACTTGTAACAGTTGACGTGTTCAAGCTCTTTATGGTATCTACATGAGCTTCTCGGGATCACCATGCTTCCACCACATCTCGGTAGATGCATTTCTGTTGCGCTCGCAATGCTAGCTTGTGTCCTCCAAGGAATTGCAAGAGAAGAGTGCAGCTGTCCCTTTTGGAAGGCTAGGGTAAGGAGACCTGCGAATTTCTCACTAGAAGTTGTATTTATAGTGAGACTCAACTTCCACGCCTAATGGGTTTCAAAGCCTTAATCCAATTAGGCTTTAATTTCGGGCTTAATAATGGCTCAACGATTGGGCCCATTATTAATACAAAATTATTGTGAAACCAAAACCCAAATTATTAGCCCATGCACTCTAATGATCCAAATAGCTCTATGTGTGTGACCCAATAGGCTCTTACCACGTTGGCAATGATCATAAATCACATTTATGATCATAAGCAATGAGTGGTGTCTAGCAACACATCATTGCTACCCAAGTGACAAGATTGTCGGTGATTCGACTAAACCTTTATGATCATCACCGATATATGCCATTGTCCCTTTGTCCAAGATATCAAGACTAAGCACGAGACATGGAATGTGTCACTCTCGTATAGCCCAATCTTTGGTTTCTTGATTACCGAGTAGACCAACTTAAATTGATGACATTGATATCATTTATCAACTCATCCGAGCATGGCCATGCATTTTCTAAGTCTCACTCTATCAAGGGGCCCGAAGATATCACTCCCGTTACATAGGAGGGACAAATCCCATCTTGATCATACAAATCCCTCCGCATGATATGTGACATACCCAATGACCTCCTTCAAGTTCACTCAGTTACGAGCAACAAAGGAAAGTATCAAAGTATGTGACTCACATGTAGGGAACCTTGATGATCTTAGGTCGAAGGACTACATATACCATGATCACTATGAGAATCACTTATGACACTCATATAACGATCCATGTAGTGTTCTCATGGTGGGTCGGTCCAGTACACAAGTTCTCCAACTTGTACCCATATGTAGACTACATATCTCATATTAGTCTCCACATATGCTAGTCGTTATGTATTATTGCAACCCGCTCCACAATAATACTAGACTAGGGACGTTTAAGAATATCATTATTCTAGGGTTACAATTATGTTTATTAAGTTACGCAGAAACAAAACAACAAACATAATTGCTGGATTAATGCCTTAATAAAATATCATGACTCAATGTGCAAAAAATACAATCATCTCATGATTGGCTTTTTGGGCACAACACTAACAATCTCCCACTTGCACTAAAAGCCAATCATCCATGTATCTAATACCGATGGACCTAGAATGGCTATCATGCTTCTGCTGCGTAAGGGGCTTTGTCAGTGGATCAGCAATGTTGCTGTCTGTCGAAGTCCTGCATATCCTTACATCACCCCTCTCGATGATCTCCCTGATGAGATGATAGCGTCGGAGTATGTGTTTGGATCGCTGGTGAGATCGAGGTTCCTTAGCCTGTGCGATTGCTCCATTGTTGTCACAATAGAGCTCTATCGGGTCGGCAATGCTTGGAACCACTCCAAGTTCAGTGATGAACTTCTTGATCCAAACTGCCTCCTTCGCTGCATCAGAGGCGGCAATGTACTCAGATTCTGTTGTAGAGTCAGCTACTGTCTCTTGCTTTGAACTCTTCCAGCTCACAGCACCACCACCAATACAAAACACATAACCAGATTGCGATCTAAAATCATCCTTATCGGATTGGAAGCTTGCATCGGTGTAACCCCTTACAACGAGCTCATCTTCACCTCCAAAGACCAAGAATGCATCCTTAGTCCTTCGTAAGTACTTAAGGATGTTCTTAACAGCTGTCCAGTGACTCTCACCGGGGTTCGATTGGTACCTACTCGTCATGCTCAAAGCATATGAGACATCGGGACGAGTACATATCATGGCATACATGATAGATCCAATTGCTGAGGCATATGGAATCTTACTCATGCGCTCTCTCTCCTCGGGTGTACTCGGACACTGAGATCTAGAAAGAGTTATACCATGTGACATGGGCAAGAATCCTTTCTTGGAATCTTGCATGCTAAACCTCTTTAGCACCTTGTCAATATATGTACTTTGACTTAGGCCAAGAAGCTTTCTAGATCTATCTCTATAGATCCTGATGCCTAACACATAGGCTGCTTCACCCAAGTCCTTCATAGAGAAACATTTCCCTAGCCAAGTCTTCACAGACTGTAGCTCAGGAATGTCATTCCCGATGAGTAGTATGTCATCTACATACAACACCAAGAAGACAATAGCGCTCCCACTAACCTTCTTGTAGACACAAGGTTCATCTTCATTTTTGATAAAACCAAACTCTTTGATTGCTTCATCAAAATGAAGATTCCAACTTCGAGAAGCTTGCTTCAGTCCATAAATGGACCTTTGCAACTTGCACACTTTATTGGCATTCTCAGGAGTGACAAAACCCTCAGGTTGTGTCATGTACACATCCTCAAGTAGCTTTCCATTTAGGAATGCAGTTTTGACATCCATTTGCCATATCTCATAATCATAGTGTGCAGCAATAGCAAACAAAATTCGGATGGATTTAAGCATAGCAACTGGTGAAAAAGTTTCATCATAGTCAATACCATGAATTTGCTTGAAACCTTTTGCAACCAATCGTCCCTTAAAGGTAATCACATTACCATCCATGTCAGTTTTCTTCTTGAAAACCCATTTGCACCCTATGGGTTTTACCCCTTCAGGTGGGTCAACCAAAGTCCATACTTGGTTTTCATACATGGATTCCATCTCGGATTTCATGGCCACTAGCCACTTCTCAGAGTCAGGCCCCGACATAGCTTGTTGGTAGGTTGTGGGCTCATCCTGATCCATGAGCATCACATCACCAGTGTGAGTCACAAGAAATCCATATCTCTCGGGCTCACGCCGAATCCTACCAGACCTACGTGGGCTCTGTGCTACAGGAACAGACTCTTGAACCACAACATCTTGTGGTGTCTGTTCAGGTTCCATTTCAGGTTCGATGTCTCCTTGTTGTTCTTGAATTTCTTCAAGTTCTACTTTCCTCCCACTAGTTTCTTTAGAGATAAACTCTTTCTCTAAAAAGACACCAGTTCGAGCAACAAACACTTTTTGCTCAGAAGGATTGTAGAAATAGTAACCCTTTGTTTCTTTGGGATACCCAACAAAAAGGCATTTTTGAGATTTGGGCCCTAGTTTGTCAGAGGATTGACGTTTCACATAAGCGTCACAGCCCCAAATCTTCATAAAAGACAAATTGGGACGCCTCCCACTCCATATCTCATATGGTGTCTTTTGAACCGATTTAGATGGAACTCGGTTTAGTGTAAAAGCGGCTGTCTCTAGAGCATGTCCCCAAAAGGAGTTTGGAAGGTTAGCTTGACTCATCATAGAGCGAACCATGTCTAACAGAGTTCGATTTCTCCTTTCAGATACACCATTCCATTGAGGTGTACCTGGTGGAGTGAGTTGTGATACTATACCACACTCCTTCAGATAGTCAAGGAATTCTCGATCCAAGTACTCTCCACCTCGATCTGATTGAAGTACTTTGATACTCTTCCCGAGTTGATTCTCTACTTCATTCTTGAATTCTTTGAACTTTTCAAAGGATTCTGACTTGTGTCTCATGAGATACACATAGCCATATCTGCTAAAGTCATCAGTGAAAGTAATGAAGTATTGGAAGCCTCCTCCAGCTTGTGTAGACATAGGGCCACATACATCACTATGTATGAGTCCTAGTAAGTCATTAGCCCTTTCACTTTGCCCTATGAATGGGGCTTTGGTCATCTTGCCCAACAAACATGACTCACTTGTCTCATATGATTCAAAATCAAATGAGTCCAAGAGTCCATCCATATGGAGCTTGGATATGCGGGTCTTATTTATATGGCCCAAGCGACAGTGCCAGAGATAGGTCGGGTTTGAAACATTTAATCTGACTTTCTTGGTATTCACATTATAGATTGGATCTTTGAGGTCTAGAACATACAACCCATTGCTAAGTTGAGCACTACCATAAAAGATTTCATTCAAATAAATAGAACAACATTTGTCCTTTATTATAAATGAAAAACCTTTCTTGTCCAAACAAGAAACAGAAATCAAATTTCTACTAATAGTAGGCATAAAGTAGCAGTTGTCTAATTCTAAAACTAATCCACTAAGTAAAGTGAGAACATAAGTCCCTACTGCTAAGGCAGCAACCCTTGCTCCATTTCCAACACGTAGGTCCACTTCACCTCGGGCCAATCTTCTACTTCTACTTCTACTTAGATCCTGCACATTTGCACAAATGTGAGATCCATATCCAGTATCCAATACCCAAGATGATTAAGTAGAAAAGTTAGCCTCTATAACAAAAATACCTGAAGTGGAAGTCTTACTTCCCTTTTCCTTAGCAAGTTCTTCAAGATAGAGCTTGCAATTGCGCTTCCAGTGTCCAGGTTGCTTACAATGGAATCACTCCCCTTCCTTTGCCACACCACCCTTTGGTTTCAATGCAGTTGAAGAAGAATTAGCATTGGACTTTCCATTAGCTTTATCCTTCTTCTTGTTGGCTTTTCCTTTTCCCTTGCCCTTTTGAACCATCAAAATGGGCTTAGCCTTCTTAAGGTTTTGCTCAGTAGTTCTCAACATGTTGAGCAATTCAGGGAGGGACTTGTCAAGGTCATTCATGTTATAGTTCATGATGAACTGACTGTAGCTTTCAGGCAACGATTGCAAGACTACATCAATAGCCAACTCTTTCTGAAGAGCAAATCCCAAATTCTCAAGATTCTCAATGTACCCAATCATCTTGAGTACATGAGGACCCACGGGACTTCCCTCAGACATCTTGCACTGAAACAATGCCTTAGAGGTCTCAAACCTCTCATGCCTAGCTTGCTCTTGGAAAAGCATTTTGAGATGTTCGATCATATCGAACGCCCCCATGTTCTCATGTTGCTTCTGAAGCTCAGATTCCATGGTAATAAGCATGAGGCATGCAACATCCAAAGCATCATCAGAATGCCTCTTGTGAGCATCCCTTTCAGCTCTTGGAGCAGTGGCAGCAGGCTCATTCGGAATGGGCTGCTCTAGGACATAAGCCTTTCTCTCTTGCTTGAGGACTATCCTCAAGTTTCGGTACCATTTGAGAAAGTTGGTCCCATTCAGTTTTTCCTTCTCAAGGATCGATCGCAACGAAAGTGTCGATGTGTTTTGTGCCATGGTTATCTACAACAGTAAATATGCAGTGTAAGAGTCATGTATTTTAATTCATTTAATAAGGACTTTTATTAAACGATACTCCCACTATTTTCCTCAAAATAATAACCCTCGATATTATTTCGGAACACCTCGGCGCTAAGGTATTCTAGTGGGCCAAGATCCATATTTGACCACAACCTGAGTCAGCTTTGGCTTTTCTCTCAAGTTACAGCTATTTAGGTAGGCAACTCCTTGCCAATTGCATCTTATGCAACTCTTGGATAGTTGGGTGAACAACACTTGTCCAAGCTCATCTCATGAACTTAAGCCCAACTCTATGCCTCTAAGTCCCTAATCCTATTAGGATGACTTAGTTAAGTCGGACCCAAAGTTAGCAATTTGGATATCACTATTATCCCATCGCGCCTTACCAAGATGAACATAGGTGCTTTGCTTTGGCAAACCCACCTAATGTTGATCAAAGTCTTGACGAGTGCCAACATTTGGAAGGCATCACATTTAATGACTTAATATTTGTTTGAGGGATTTTTCTTTTGATCTCACCAATTTGTTATCTCCGGTTGTCTTATACATGCATCACATACAAATATAAAACATGCATCTCATGCTTACAAGAAATAAACGTGACATGGTTATAGCCCAAACTATGCGATATTCTCAAGCCAATGAGAATATCATAAAAGCCTAAGAAAAGAAAAGAGTCTTCACAAGCTCCTTCTCTTCCTTTCTTGGTTGCCCTTTTTGTTGTCACCTCCTTGGACATACCACCTTGGACGATCCCATAATGCACCATTACATCAATAATAGAAACCTCGAGTTACATTCGAGGGGAGTAAGGTGAGAAGAGAATGTACAATGAGAGTGATAAGAAAAGGCACGACTTGCAGGCCGTATTTACAAGTACAACCAATCAAGGGCTATAACCATGCACCATGCTTCAAACACCAATCAGCATATCATGTCAAATCTCATTCAACAAAGATGCATGCCAATTTTCGTGTGTTGATTAACCAGTTTTTATTTATGTGGCGCTTCGCATACGGCGGTCCCGCTGGCCTGTCAGTGGGCGGTGGTTCCGCTGACCGGTCAGCGGACGAGGTCAAGGGGAGCCGCCCTTGCGGGGGGCGTGGGGGGCAGCGCCCCCCTGCGCAAAAAATTTTCTTACAATTGCTTAGCCCGAAATCTTCTATTTTGAGCAAGTAGGCACCCGAGACTCCTCTATTCGAGCCACCAAAAATACCTTACTTTCGGTGCCCGAACAGGCTGAATCCGAACCAAGCTAGGGTTTTTGCAACTATTGCAAGAATCCTAATCCATATAGGTATCTCATACCTATTCAATTTCGGGTTAATCTCATTAACCAATTAGTGTCGTTTCTTCATATATGTCATATGTTCATTACGAGTTCCGGTTTCATGCATCATGAATCAATCTAATTAATCATGGCCGAAAAGCAACCGAACACATAACATCATGCGATTCAACACTCAATCCCGATTTAGGGTTTCACCAGTAGCTCTGATACCACTGTTGGGTTTCGGGAGCCAAACAGCGCAGCGGAATTTAACCGAAACCCTCCAGGATCCAAGTGAAACGGGGTAAACCGGGTGTTCAAAAATTTTCATACCTAATTTTCGGTTGAGATCTCTCACTCAACTGTAGAGTTGAATCACAAAACTTGAACAGTTGACGTGTTCAAGCTCTCTATGGTATCCACACGAGCTTCTTGGGATCACCACGCTTCCACCACGTCCCGGTAGATGCATTTCTCTTGCGCTCGCAGTGCTAGCTTGCGTCCTCCAAGGAATTGCAAGAGAAGAGTGCGGCTGTCCTTTTGGGAGGCTAGGGCAAGGAGACCTGCGAATTTCTCACTAAAAGTTGTATTTATAGTGAGACTCAACTTCCAGGCCTAATGGGTTTCAAAGCCCTAATCCAATTAGGCTTTAATTTCGGGCTTAATAATGGCTCAACTCTTGGGCCCATTATTAATACGAAATTAAAGTGAAACCATAACCCAAATAATTAGCCCATGCACTCTAATGATCCAAATAGCTCTATGTGTGCGACCCAATAGGCTCTTACCACGTTGGCAATGATCATAAATCACATTTATGATCATAAGCAATGAGCGGTGTCTAGCAACACATCATTGCTACCCAAGTGACAAGATTGTCGATGATTCGACTAAACCTTTATGATCATCACCGATATATGCCATTGTCCCTTTGTCCAAGATATCAAGACTAAGCACGAGACATGGAATGTGTCACTCTCGTATAGCCCAATCTTTGGTTTCTTGATTACCGAGTAGACCAACTTAAACTGATGACATTGATATCGTATATCAACTCATCCGAGCATGGCCATGCATTTTCTAAGTCCCACTCTATCAAGGGGCCCGAAGATATCACTCCCGTTACATAGGAGGGACAAATCCCATCTTGATCATACAAATCCCTCCGTATGATATGTGACATACCCAATGACCTCCTTCAAGTTCACTCAGTTACGAGCAACAAAGGAAAGTATCAAAGTATGTGACTCACATGTAGGGAACCTTGATGATCTTAGGTCGAAGGACTACATATACCATGATCACTATGAGAATCACTCATAACACTCATATAACGATCCATGTAGTGCTCTCATGGTGGGTCGGTCCAGTACACAAGTTCTCCAACTTGTACCCATATGTAGACTACATATCTCATATTAGTCTCCACATATGCTAGTCGTTATGTATTATTGCAACCCGCTCCACAATAATACTAGACCAGGGACGTTTAAGAATATCATTATTCTAAGGTTACAATTATGTTTGTTAAGTTACGCAGAAACAAAACAGCAATCATAATTACTGGATTAATGCCTTAATAAAAAATCATGACCTAATGTGCAAAAATAAAATCATCTCATGATTGGCTTTTGTTTATGTGCGTGGGCACAATACTAACAAACCCATCCCCTCGAGTGCCGAACTCACTCCCGAAGAGATGCCGACGATCCCCTTTCCCCGAAGAAGAGCCCAGCGCCACACTCCTTATGGAGAAAATATTGGCAAGGTTGGAAAGGGTGGAAAAATAGGTAGCCCGCAGACCTGTCTGGGCCAGACTATCTGAAACTTTCTGTGGTGATGAGTCACCGTTCACCCGAACAATAGTCGAGGCAGCCATGCCCAGTGATTTCCGGGTACCACGGCTAGAAACGTACGATGGCCGAACAGATCCACAGGCCCATCTGATGAAGTACAAACGGAGCATGGTGTTGCACGGGGCTGACGATGCCACTCTATGCAAATGTTTCGAGGTCACCCTTGCTGGCCCTGCTACAGCATGGTATAACTCTCTGGCCCCAGGAACCATCAGAGAGTTCCAGGAGCTGTCCACTGCCTTCACCCAGCAGTTTATTGGAAGTCATCCTACGGCGAAGATGCCGGTGCAGATGTTCGACATAGCACAGAGGAACGGGGAAACCATCCGTGACTATGTCGAAAGATTTAACCGAGAGGCCCTAAGTGTTCCAGACTTTCGGCCAGAAATACGCATCCTCGCCATGATACGGGGCCTTCGGAGGGACTCACAGCTATTTTACGAGTTTTCCAAAGACCCCCCAGACACGCTCGGTGAATTTTTCTGAAGAGCCGAGCAGCATATGACAGCCGAAGAGCTAAGAATGGAGGGGCCAAAGAATGAACATTCCCGTCCCAAAGGATCAAGCCAGCAAGCCAAGTATCTGACAGAGCAAACAGGACGACCTCGGAGGTTCAGGGGAAGGAAGCCTCCTCCGAACTTTACACCCCTGAACACCACAAGGACCAACATCCTCATGACAATGGAGAAACAGGGGTCCCAGATTCAGCGACCGAAGGCGATGACCGCTGACAACAAAAAGAATATGAAGAAGCTCTGTCAGTTTCATCGCGACCACGGTCACGACACCGAAGACTGCTTCCAGTTGAAGAAGTATATCGAGTCGCTGATTAAGCAAGGCCAACTTCGGCGCTATCTGCGAATGCCTTCGCCGAAGGCAAGAAGAGAGGAGGAAGGAAAGGCTGATGAAGATGAGTATGACTCCGACAGAAGGAGGAACCGAAGTCCAAAAAGGCGCCTCCCACCTTCGGCGGGGGTAATACAAACCATCACCACTGGACTGCCATCCTCGGGGAGAAAGAGGAAAGCTAGGGAAATAGCAACGATGGAGTACCAAAGCCCATCGAAAAAACTCACCCGAAGAGATGGTTCCTCCGTCATTTTCCCTCATGACGACCCATTGTTGGTCATGGCAAGAATAGGAAATTGGGACGTCAAAAGGGTATTGCTTGACGATGGATCAAACGCCGACGTCCTATTCTCGCATCTGCTCCCAAGCTTGGGAATATCCAGCATCGACCTCAAGCCTGTTACTTCACCAACCTTTGGAATAGGACCCTCAGAGCTGCCCGTCCTCGGCTGGATCGACCTTCCCCTGATGATGAGAGGGAGTTCGATCAACGGAAAAGGAGAAATTTTTGCCTCCACAATGACGAGGTTCATTGTCATGGATGTCCCTTCGTCGTACAACGCCATCCTTGGAAGGCAAACACAAGGGAATTTGCACATTCGCCCAGATGTGAAGTACTTAACAGTCACCTTCGCCACCAAGGACGGAGACGCCGAAATTTTCATCGACCAGGCCGAGGTCAGGAAGGTGTTTGTCAAAGCCCGAAAGGCCCCAGCAGCCAACTTCGCACAAACCTTAGCAGGAGGGACACTACCGACCGAAGAACCAAAAACGGGCGGGGCGGAAGAGTTCGCAAAAGTAGAAACGGAAGAAATAGAACTTGTCCCCGGCCAAAATACCCGAATAGGGAAAAACTTGGCCGAAGGTGACAAGAAAAACCTTGTATCCTTTCTACTGATGAATAAAGGACTGTTCGCCTACTCGCCAAAGGATATGCCAGGGGTAGACCCTCGCATAATACAACATAGCCTTAAAGTAAGTCCGGAAGCAAAACCTGTCCGGCAAAAGAAGCGAGGCATCTCGGTCCACAAAAGTAAATTCGTCAAAACCGAAGTACAGCGCCTTGATGGATGCAAATGTAATTAGGGAGGTCAAGTACCCCGAATGGCTAAGCAATGTGGTCATTGCTACAAAAGAAGGGAGTAGTAAGCTCCGGATGTGCATCGACTTCAGAAACTTGAACGATGCCTGCCCGAAAGATTCCTATCCTCTCCCACCGATAGACCAGTTGGTCGACTCAACTGCCGAATATGGGCTCCTAAGCTTCCTCGACGCCTTCAGTGGGTATCATCAAATAAGGATGGATCCCGAAGATGAAGAAAAAACTGCTTTCATCACCGAAGGTGGAACATATTGTTACACTAGGATGCCCTTCGGGCTCAAAAATGCAGGAGCCACCTACCAAAGGCTGATGAGCAAAGTCTTTCATGACCAAATAGGGAGGAACATGGAAGTCTACGTTGATGACATGATAGTCAAAAGTAAGATGCCTAAAGACCATGTCACAGACCTAGAGGAAACCTTCCAGCAACTCAGAATATTCAGAATTCGACTTAACCCCGAAAAATGCGTCTTCGGCGTGACCTCGGGAAAATTTCTGGGCTACATGGTATCAGAAAGGGGCATTGATGCTAACCCAGAAAAAATTAAGGCTCTGCTCGAATTCTGAACTCCTGTCACAGTGAAAGACGTGCAGAGACTCACTGGAAGGATAACCTCTCTTAGCAAGTTCATCTCCAGGTACGGGGATCGGTGTCGGGCATTCTTCAAAGTCCTTACTAAGGCAGCAAAAAGAGAGAATGACCTCGGGGATGGTGACCATCCTTGGAATGAGGATTGCCAAAAAGCCTGGGAAGAACTTAAAATCTATTTGTCTCGACTGCCTACTCTGCGACAACCTCGCGAAGGAGAGCCCCTCATCCTGTACCTCGCTGTTTCAGAAAAAGCAGTGAGCTCGGTCCTTGTGAAAGAGGAAGGGTCGAGACAATGGCCAGTTTATTACGTAAGCAAATCCCTGCACGGCGCCGAGGTCAGGTATCCATTACTCCAAAAAGCCATATATGCCTTGGTGCTGGCAGGAAGAAGATTGCGGCCATACTTTCAGGCTCACCCCATCATCGTCCGAAGTAGTCTGCCTCTACGGGATGTTATGAAAAAAGTTGATCATTCGGGAAGGCTTTCCAAATGGTGTATAGAGCTTGGCGAACACGACATTGTTTATGAACCTCGGAAAGCCATAAAAGCTCAAGCACTGGCTGACTTCATCGCCGAAGTACCTACCACCGAAGATAGCCACCCGGATCCTGGCGAAGGTGAGCCAGAATGGACGCTGCATGTGGATGGAGCCTCAGGTTCCGAACACCAAGGAGCCGGGGTAATCATCAGAGGACCCGAAGGTCTAGAGGTGATAAAGGCCATCAAGTTCAGCTTCAGCGCCACCAATAATGTGGCTGAGTATGAAGCTCTGATAGCAGGGTTGCGCCTGGCCAGAAAAATTGGAATAAGAAACTTGAAGGCTCACAGTGACTCCCAGCTGGTAGTTCGGCAAACGGCAGGGGACTACGGCGCGAAAGACCCAATTTTGGCAAAATACCACGAACTGGTGACGAAGCTCATTCGAGAGTTCGACACCATACGCATCGAAAATGTACCTCATCGGGAAAACACCGAAGCAGATTGCCTGGCAAAGGCAAAAACATACACCGAGGTACTAAACCACCCGAGCATTGAAGTACTGAGCATAGTAACTTCGGAAAAGGGCTGGAAAGATCCAATAAAGAGGTATCTTGCGGACAACGCGCTCCCCGAAGACCCCATCGAAGCCGCAAAAGTGCGAAGACGCTCTGGGCGATTCTTCCTAATAGGCGAAGAACTGTATCGGCAGGGATATGCAAATCCTTTACAGAGGTGTGTTGGCGAAGAGGATACTGAAATGATCCTCGAAGAAGTCCACGAAGGCGCTTGTGGTTCACATATTGGAACTGACGCCCTCGCCGCAGTGGTACTTCGCCAAGGATATTTTTGGCCTACCCTAAGAAAGGATGCCCGACAGTTCGTCCGAAAATGTGACAGCTGCCAAAAACACGCAAAAATCCAGAGGACACCCTCGGAAATGGTGACTTCGGCTGACTATCCCTGGCCCTTCGCAGTTTGGGGCATAGACCTCATTGGGCCGCTCCCAACAGCCCCCGGAGGCGTGAAATTCTGCGTGGTCGCAGTAGACTACTTCTCTAAATGGGTCGAGGCAGAACCATTAGCAACTATCTCAGCTAAAGAAGTGCAGAAGTTCGTATGGAAGAACATTGTATGCAGGTTTGGCATACCGAGGATACTGGTAGCCGACAATGGATCCCAGTTTATAGACAAAGGGTTCCAGGACTTTGTCAACAACCTCGGAATAAAGATGCACTTCGCCCCAGTAGCCCATCCTCAAAGCAATGGCCAAGTAGAGGTATCTAATAGGACCATAAAAGATGGTCTGAAAAAGAGGCTGGGGGAAGCAAAAGGGAAATGGCCAGGCGAACTCCAGAGTGTACTGTGGAGCTACCGAACAACACCCCGAAGAGCCACAGGGGAAACGCCTTTTTCACTCATCTTCGGTACAGAAGCCATCATCCCAATCGAGGTAGTGCAACCATCAATTCGAGTGCAAGTTTTTGATGAAAGTGGGAATGACCTCGGCCTGAGAACCAAGCTCGACCTCGTCGGCGAACACAGAGAAATAGCCGAACTAAGAAGAAAAGCTTTTCAGCAAAGAGTGGCCGCGGCTATAAACTTGCGCGCCAGGCCAAAAGGAATAAAGAGAGGAGACCTCGTTCTCCGAAAGAATGAATTCGCACCTCGAAAGCCATCCCACGGAGTACTTCGCGCCAACTGGGAAGGCCCTTACCTGGTTCTTGCCGAAGTACGAAAAGGGGTCTACAAGCTCGGCGATTCCGAAGGCGTAGAATTAAAAAATACGTGGCATTCGGACGCCTTGAGAAAATTCTATGCTTAGAATCTCGGCGAAGAAGACCGTGCTGTACAAAGAAAGAAAAATTTTCTCTAAAGCATAAAAAGTTTCTTAGCCAAAAAGTCCTAAGCATGAGTGGTGCGAATTCCGCAAAGGTGGCCGGCTAAAATAAGCGAAGGTATTATTTTCCGAAGTCTCTTGAGCAAACGTGTTCGGGACAACAGAGAAAATCTGGCGAAAGACTTAGCCAAAATTTTTGGGCATAAGTTGAACAAATCAGGATTTCGCGAAAGAGGTCACCATGATAAGCACAGACAAAGTTTTCCGAAGTCTCTTGAGCGAATAAAGTTCGGGGCAAAGGGAAACAAAGAATCTCACGAAAAGATTTAGCCAAATTTTCAAGGTCTTTATTGAGATAAGTGTGCTTACAAAAAAGATAGCCAGAAGAAGAAGTACAAAAAAGAAGAGAAAGAAGAAAAAGGGCCCTAGAACAAACTAAGGGTTCTCGGCGTCCCGGGAGTCTTCGGCTCCTGCGTCCTTTTGCACCACCTTCGGCGCCGGAATAGAAGGAGGCAGGTTCAGATGATCAATCTTAGACCAGGACCACCGAGGTCCCTCGGGAATGTCCAGGGCCGCCAGGAAAGAGAGGTCCAGATCTGGGAACCTCTAAAGGACTTGGTGCCGAACAAGACAGAACCTGTCCTGAAAACCAACCTTGGTCATCTGGTCAGACTTGTCCTTCTCGACCTCAAGCTCCTCGAAGTCCTTCTTCAAATCTTAGACCTTCTTCTTCAGCTCCTTCACTCTCTTCTTTTCCGTCTCCTTCTTCATAGCATCGACCTCGGCTTGGAGCGCAGCCTTCTCAGCAAGCGCCTTCGCCAGGAGCCTTTCAGCCTCTGACTTCTCTTTCTGATGCGCCTCATTTTCCGAGATCAGCTCCGCCATTTGGGAGCCGAGGTCAGAAATTTTCTGGGAGGAGTCCCTCAAAAGTTCCTCTTTTTCTTTCTGGAACTCATCCCGAAGGGTGGCAACTTCCTTCTTCGCAGCTTGAGCCAGCTGCAGGTTCTTGACAGCTAATTCCGAGCACATGGCCTTAGTTTTTTCTATGGCTTTTAAGGCCTTATCTCGGAACTCCGTCTGCCTCGCCACCCAAACTCGGAGAAAGCCGGTGTATCCCAGAAGCTGCAAAAGGATAAAGGCGAGGTCATCAAGACAAAGAGAAAACCAAACACTTAGAAAAAAAATTCAAGGGAGAAAGATAGACGCAAAGTATACCTGGGCGGCGTGTTCGGAAAGCTTCGCGGCGAGAGAATCGTCGCCCGGGTGAGCCGTGGCAATGGCCTTGAAGGAGGCATCGGTGAGGACCCCTTTCGAGATCTCTGTAGCCATTTGCTAGCAGTCTCCAGAGTACAAATTCATGTCCTCCGTAAACGTCCAGAAAGGCTCCTTCGGGACTTTTCCCTTCGGGATGCGGGCGTCCCGAAGGGCTCTCCTCTTTGCATGCTCAGCTACCCAACCCGGAGTGAGCGACTCTTCTGCACGACAAAACAGAAAATTGGTCAGGGCAAGAAAACCTCAAAGATCATCAAAAAGAGGAGCACCACAGTTTGTTAGAAGAACAAACCTGCTTGCACCTTGACGACGTCGTCGTCGGAAGCTCGATCCTCTTCGGCAGAAATCACCTTGCCTTTTCTTCGGCGCCGCTCTTCGGCAGATGGGGCCTCTACCACGGCGCCCAGAAGAGCCTGCGACGGGGTAGGACTTTGAGGAGGGACCTCAGCAGCAACCTCGGACTGAGGGACAGTAGCAGCCTCGGGCTCCTCGCCCACCTCTTCGGAAATCTCCGGAAGAGGGGGGGCACATCCTTCTTCGCCCGTTTGGAAACAGACGGCCCAGCCCCGGACGTTTTCCGTCTTCGGGAGGCAGCTTTCTTCGTCTGCTCACCCTTCGCGGGCTGACCGGTGAAAAGGGCTTTGTAGAAGGCAGCAGTGTCCTCGCCCATTTCTGAAAAGGAAGAAAGACATCAGTGTGAGTCCGGAACGAAGTTATAACAAGGAGATTAGAAAGTAACTTACTCTCATAAAAAGTTTCGAAAGAAACTTCCTCCCGAAGGAGTTGCACTAGCCAGGAGTCCTTCCCGGCGATGGCAGGAGCCGGCATCCCGAGGTCCGTCTTGTGCTCCTTTACCACCCCGAGCTCCCGAAGGACCTCCTCGGTCATCAACCTCCAATTGATGGGGAAGGGGTAAAGAGGGCGCGAAGGGACCTCGGGACCCCAGTCGGCGACGGCTCGGATACGTCCGTCGAAATCCGTGAATACGGAGACCAACTCGGGAGTCAACAGTATCCTCGGATCTACGATGTCGTCCTCCAACCGTCCCTGAGCCCACTTGGTCGGAACATGCGACCAGGCCTCCTCCATCTTCAGAAAGAAAAACTTTTTTTGCCACCCTCGCCAGCTATCCTTAGTGGCGAAGGTGAACATATACTTTTTGCTCCCGGATCCCCGAGGTAGCATGAAGTAAAAGCCACCCTTCGGGACCACGTAGAGCTTGTAGTACTGCATAAAAATGACGAAGTGGGGTTCTATTTTGAAAACGCCACACATACAGAGGAAGGCGTTGAAATAGCAGTACGAGTTCGGAGGAAGTTGATTTACGGCAATGCCATGAAATTGGCAAAAGTCGCAAATCAACTTCGGAGGGGGGAACCGAAGTCCGGCTTTCAGTTGAGCTCGGAAAACGGTGATCTCGTTACTATGGTTTGAAAAGCTGTAGTGGTCAGGACGTGGCAACCTCGTAACAGCGTACGAAGGAAGGAAAATTTTTTTCTTCCACTTCGCTAATTTTGCAGGAGTGGTGCAACAAGGGTGAGAAAGAAGAGGCTGCCAACTTTCAGGAATCGGCATTTTTGGCTAAAAAATGAGTTCGGAAAAGGCAAAAATGAACTTCGGGCAAACTTTGAAAAACAAAGAGTTCTGGAAATCAAAACCCACCAAATCTTTTGCCGTAATCTGGGTGTGAAGACGCCGTCGTGAAAGATGACCGGAAAAAAGCTCAGGTGAAAGAACCGCCGTGAAAAGCAGAAGAAGAGCAGAAGGAAAACCAGAGCAAAAGCAAAAGCAAAAGAGACAAATGACGGAATGAGCATATATATAGGCCGAGGGGGGTAGGCGGACCGGCGTCATAAGTACTCTGCGAAGGTGAAACGCCGCCATAACTGCCCTTCTGCACCTAAAAAGGCGCGCCCGCGGTAACCGATGCAACCCCAGCCAACAAAAAGCCGACACGTGTCAGCCATCGCACCAAAAGAGGAACACGCCCTCTGACAGACGTCACGCCGCTCCAGACTGACACGTTTGGTTATGAGACACGACGTTTCACTGACCTACAAAAGTAAAGAAGTGGGTTACCTCGAGGACACCAAAAGACAGGCTATGGCCGAACATTCCGTATCTTTGGACAAAAAGGTGTATCTTTGGCACAGGTAACACTCCCTAGAAACTCCCGAGAAGCATCCTCGGAAAGACAGCGAACCGAAGTCTCCACTTCGGCTTCTTTGAGGAAGGCCTAAAAAGCTGGAAAGCAGGTCACTTCGAAGACACCAACAGACAGGCTATGGAAGAAAAGCCTACGTCTTCGGACGGAAGGTCCGTCTTCGGAACAAGTACTGCACTCAAGGCCCAAAGAGGGGCCCTCAGGAAGTGAAAAACCGAAGTCTCCACTTCGGCTTTTTTGGGGGGGCCTGTGATAGCCAAAAGGCTATCGCCTCCCCCAGTATGAATTTCCCCGAAGGTTTGTCCGGGGAGCCTGACGTAGCTCAGAAAAAAGAATTGCCACAGACCTCGGCAGAAGCGAAATCGAGCATGACGAAGTAAGCACTTTGGCTGAAACGCCAGGTTATCTAAATGTGTCGCTGACTCTCTCGGGGAACCGAACATATCGCTTTGGAGAGAAAAGAACCAGCTACTGAAAGCAGGAGAGATTCTCCCTGAAGGTGGAACTCCTGAGCTAGAGAACTCCCCGAGCCACCAATGTGATTCCCGAAGAAAGGCATCCGTACCAAAAGATAACCTCGCCCAAAGGACCTCAGGAGTACGGCATGAGCATTTAATGAGCATTTAAGGAGCCTCTGACAGGTCGCCCATACGCTGCCTGAAACGGCGGCCTGACGCGCCGAAGCCGTCCGGGTCTTGTCACGACTTGACTCGGTTCAAGGCTCAAGGAGCCTGCCACTGGCTACTTGTCCCCTACGTCCGAAGGTACAGAAAAGATCTGACCGAACACGTGTCATGATCTAAATGGGCCAGGCTTCCCTATAAATACACAGGAACACGTCCTGGCAAGGGATTGGACTCCTCTCTCCTGAAAAAACACAAACAGGCAAGACCGCAAAACTTCCTAAGTGTCCCCTTTTACCTTCTCAGGAAACTGACTTGGGCGTCGGAGGCTCCTCCCCGGAAAATCATCCCGGGGACCTCCTAACCCCTTTTTTTTCGGAGTCTTTCAGGTACTTTCCCACCTGGGGAACCTCTCCGTCAGACGTTCTCCCTCCTCGGAAGCTCCCTCGGAATTCACCATGTCGCAAGACGAAGATGCTGAAGGGCATCACATATCCTTCTCATAACCCTCCAAATCTCTTTCTTCCTAAGACTTTTGCAATTAAGTACCTGAATTTCCAAAACCTTACCCTTACAAAAAAAGTCCATAGGTTGCTCGAAAAGCAAGCAACCCTTAAGGCTTTTCTTGTGGACCAAGTTACCAAATTGGAAAACTTTTAATGAGGTGTTGATTATGCCTTTTACCACTCACACTTCAATAACTATGAATAGAATTACACAATATAATGGTTTTTAACCATTATGCCGCACTTGCAGGCATTTTTTGTGTGGTGGTAACAATCCTCCCCCCCTTAAAAATTTTGGTCCTCCAAAATAGCCTTTAGCTTCAGGTATTCTTCAGGATACCTTTCTATAAGGTGTTTCTTAGTTTCCCAGGTTGCTTCCCTTTTAGAGTGGTGTGACCACTGAACTTTAACAATGGGAATAAGTTTGTTTCTTAACATTCTAGTATCCTTGGCTAAGATAAATATAGGTTTTCTTCATCTTCATAGGGTCAAAGTTAGGTTTCAACTGTATGTCTTCCTGGACAATAGCATGTTTTATGTCCAATAAACACTTTTTAAGGATACTGATATGAAAACGATTATGAGCACTTGACAAGCTTGGTGGTAGAGCTAACCTGTATGCTACCTTGCCAACTCTATCCAGGATCTCATAAGGACCGATGTTTCTTGGAGCTAACTTGGTTCTTTTGCCAAATCTTATAGTGCCTTTGGTTGGTGTAACTTTCAGCCAAACATTGTCACCAACCTCAAATTCTAAGTCTTTCTTTCTTTTGTTCACCTAGGCTATGGTCCTTTCATTGGCTGCCTTTAATTTCTCTTGAATTTTCTTGATTTTGGCAGTTATCTCTTCAATAATTTTGGGACCCAACTCTAGCCTGTCTGAGGCTTCCACCTAATAGTGGGGTGTCGTGCACCTTCTTTCATATAATGCTTCATAAGGTGCCATGCCAATGGTGCTTTGGTAACTATTGTTATATGAGAATTCCACCAATGGCTAGTGTTGGTCCCATTCACCCTTGAAATCGAACACATAGCTCCTGAGGATGTCTTCCAATATCTGTATCACCCTTTCTGTCTGCCCATCAGTCTAAGGATGATAAGTAGTGCTCAGGTGGATTTTGGTTCCTAGTGCTTTGTGAAAAGCACTCAAAAATCTAAGCTGTAAATCTTGGATCTCTATCAGATACAATGGAGTCTGGCACTCCATGTAGTCTCACTATCTCCTAGACATACATCTAAGCTAACTTCTCCAAGGAGTCTGTGAGTTTCATAGGTAAGAAGTTGGCACATTTGGTTAGCCTATCCACAATGACCTAAATTATGTCATGCCTTAATGTGGTCATAGGCAACCCAGTCAAAAAATCAATGGTTATGTTGCCTTACTTCCTCACTGGTATAGGTAGAGTCTGTAGGGTACTAACTGGCTTCTGGTGCTCTACCATTACCCTTTGGCATGTGGCACATTTGGAGACATAAGTAGTAGGTCTTGTTTTTTTCATATTTGTCCTGCTTAGAAGCAAGTCTTCAAGTCTTTGTACATTTTCTCACTTCCTGGATGTATGTTCAACCTTGCTTGTGTGAGCTTCATTCAAGTATTTCATTCCTGAGCTTTGCCTCTTTTACACACATAGATTTGGTCCTTGAAATACAGTAATCCTTGCTTGTAAGCCAAGGATTGATACAATGAACCTTTTTCCTTTCTTGAAATCTTTTTTAGATCAAGATCTATTTGCTGTGCCTTTTTGGCTTCTTTAATCCAACTAGATTGAATTGTCAATGTGTGAATTTGGGCTTCCTCCCACTTATGACACTTAGGCCAGAGGCATATTAGACTATTCTACTCATCATAATCAATTATGGATCCTCCTTTTAAAAGAACTATGTACTTCCTGCTTAAAGCATTTGCTAGTACATTGTCTTTGCCCTCTGTGTATTGTATATTGCAATCATAGTCCTTGATGTACTCTAACAATCTCCTTTGCCTCATGTTCAACTCTTTCTTAATGGGAACAAGTACTTTATGCTCTTATGGTTAGGGTAGATCACTAAGGAACTACCCAGCAAGTAATGCCTCCATTGCTTCAAAGAAAAAATCAATGCTACCAGCTCTAGGCCATGGGTAAGGTAATTTTGCTCATGGCATCTTAACTACCATGACCCATAAGCAATAACATTACCATATTGCATAAGTACACAACCTAACCCAAACCTAGGTGCAGTTGTATAAATGATGTAGGGTACGTAGATTAGGAAGAAAGAATAGAATCAATACTGGAGCTTCAGTCAACCTTTGCTTGAGCTCCTAGAAAAATTTTTCACACTTCTCAGTCCACTCAAAATTTTGACCCTTCTTGGTCAGATCGAAAGTAAGAACTGAGGCAATCATGGAAAGCCTGATACAAATCTCCTGTATTATCTAGCTAATCCTAGGAAACTTCTAATTTTCTTTACAGTATTGGGTTTTCCCCACTCTTGCACTGCCTTGACCCTTTTAGGCTTTGCCTTAAGGCCTTGTGGATCTATGATCTGTACTAGGAAAAACACTTACTTTATCCAAAATTGGCACTTGGAAAACTTGGCATAAAGCTGAATTGTTCCAAGTCGAGGTCACTTTTACTTCAGATGATGTTTATGTTAATTTTCATCTTTGGAATACACCAGGATGTCATCAATGATCACAGCCACAAATTTGTCCAGATGTGGTCTGAAAACCGTGTTCATCAGGTCCATGAAAGTAGCTGGGGCATTAGTCAAACCAAATGGCATGACTATGTACTCATAATGCCTATATTTGGTCTTAAATGCAGTCTTAGGAATGTCCTCTTCCTTTACTTTTGACTAGAAGTATCTGGATCTCAAATCTATCTTGGAGAAGATCTTAGCTC
>SMDT01001333.1:0-97085 GCA_005392925.1 Aquilaria sinensis | reverse complement strand
CTTCGGAAAGTCATATCTACGCTTTATCATGGCGAGCATCTTCGCGGAATTTTGCTTTGCACAATTTTGGATACTTAAGAACTTTCCTTAAGAGCATTCTGTACTTACAATTCCTCCGCTTTATCTTAGGCGTAGAATTTTTTCAAGGCGTCTGAGTGCCAAGTGTTTTTCAATTCTACTCCTTCGGCGTCGCCAAGTTTGTACACGCCTTTTCGTACTTCAGCGAGAACCAGATAAGGTCCATCCCAGTTCGCGCGAAGTACTCCATGGGACGGCCTTCGGGGTGCAAAGTCAGCCTTTCGGAGAACGAGGTCTCCTTTCTTGATTTCTTTTGGCCTGGCTCGTATGTTTATAGCCGCGGCCACTCTTTGCTGGAAAGCTTTTCTTCTCAGCTCGGCTATTTCTCTGTGTTCGCCGACGAGGTCGAGCGTAGTTCTGAGGCCGAGGTCATTTCCACCTGCATCAAATACTTACACCCGTATTGATGGTCTGACTATCTCGACTGGGATAATGGCCTCTATCCCGAAGACTAGTGACAAGGGAGTTTCCCCTGTGGCTCTCCGGGGCGTCGTTCCGTAGCTCCATAATACGCTTTGGAGTTCTCCTGGCCATTTCCCATTTGCTTCTCCTAGTCTCTTTTTCAGGCCATCGTTTATGGTCCTGTTCGATACTTCCACCTGCCCGTTACTTTGGGGGTGAGCTACTGGGGCGAAGTGCATCTTTATTCCGAGGTCGCTGATAAATTCCTGGAATCCTTTGTCTATGAATTGGGATCCATTATCAGCTACTAGTACCCTCGGTATGCCAAATCTGCATACAATGTTCTTCCATACGAACTTCTGCACTTCTTTTGCCGAGATAGTTGCTAGTGGTTCTGCCTCCACCCACTTTGAGAAATAGTCCACTGCTACCACGCAGAATTTCACGCCTCCCGGTGCTGTGGGGAGTGGCCCAATAAGGTCTATACCCCAGACTGCGAAGGGCCAAGGATAATCTGCCGAAGTTACCATTTCCGAGGGTGTCCTCTGGATTTTTGCATGTCTCTGGCAGCTACCACATTTCCGGACGAACTGTCTTGCGTCCTTTCTCAGGGTAGGCCAGAAGTATCCTTGGCGGAGTATCACTGCTGCAAGGGCATCAGTTCCAATGTGTGAACCACACATGCCTTCGTGAACTTCTTCAAGGACCATTTCAGTATCCTCTTCATTCACACATCTTTGCAGCGGATTCGCATATCCCTGCCGGTATAACTCTTCGCCAACCAGGAAGAATCTTCCGGAGCGTCTTCGCAGTCTTGCAGCATCGCCGGGGTCTTCGGGGAGCAAATTCTCTGCGAGGTATCTTTTTATTGGGTCTTTCCACCCTGTTCCCGAGGTCGCCATGCTCATCACTGAGATGCTTGGATGGTCTAGCACCTCGGTATATGTTTTCGACTTCGCCAAGCAATCTGCCTCAGTGTTATTCCGCCGAGGTACATTTTCGATCCGTACGGCGTCAAACTCTTGGATGAGCTTTGCTACTAGCTCATGATATTTTGCCAAGATTGGGTCCTTCGCCCCATAATCTCCTGCCGTCTGCCGAACTACCAGCTGGGAATCGCTGTGAGCCTTTAAGTTTCTCACGCCAATCTTTCTGGCCAAGCGTAATCCCGCTATGAGGGCTTCATACTCAGCTACATTGTTGGTGACGTTGAAGCTGAACTTGATAGCCTTCATTACCTCCAGGCCTTCGGGGCCCCTGATAATTACTCCAGCTCCCTGGTGTTCGGACCCCGAGGCTCCGTCTACGTGCAAGGTCCATTCTGGCTCACCCTCTTTTGGATCTGAATGGCTCTCCTCAGTGGTGGGTATTTCGGCGATAAAATCTGCCAGTGCTTGAGCTTTTATGGCCTTCCGAGGCTCATACGTGATTTCGTGTTCGCCCAGCTCTATGCACCACTTGGAGAGCCTTCCCGAATGATCAACTCTCTTCATGACATCCCGTAGCGGCAGACTACTTCGGACGATGATGGGGTGAGCCTGAAAGTATGGTCGCAGCCTTCTCCCTGCAAGCACCAAGGCGTATATAGCTTTTTGAAGCAAAGGGTACCTGATTTCGGCGCCATGCAGGGACTTGCTGACATAGTAGACCGGCCATTGCTTTGGCCCTTCTTCTTTCATGAGGACCGAGCTCACAGCTTTTTCTGTGACGGTGAGGTACAGTACGAGGGGCTCTCCCTCCCGAGGTTGTCGCAGAGTCGGCAGGCTGGCCAAGTAGACTTTGAGTTCTTCCCAGGCTTTTTGGCAATCTTCATCCCAAGGATGATCATTTCTTCCGAGGTTGCCTTCCATTTTTGCTGCCTTTGTGAGGACTTTGAAGAAAGGTCGACACCTATCTCCGTACCTGGAAATAAATCTGCTCAGAGAGGTTATTCTTCCGGTGAGTCTCTGCACGTCTTTGACTGTGGCAGGAGTTCGGAACTCAAGCAGAGCCTTAATCTTCTCGGGGTTAGCATCGATGCCTCTTTCGGATACCATGTACCCAAGGAATTTTCCCGAGGTCACCCCGAAGATGCACTTCTCAGGATTAAGGCGGATCCCGAAGGCTCTAAGCTTTTGGAAGGTTTCCTCTAAATCTGCAACGTGGTAGCCAGGCAGCTTGCTCTTGACTATCATATCATCAACATACACCTCCATGTTTCTCCCCATTTGGTCTTTGAAGACCTTGTTCATCAGCCTCTGGTAGGTGGCTCCTGCATTTTTGAGCCCGAAGGGCATCCTGATATAGCAATATGTTCCTCCCTCGGTGATGAAGGCAGTCTTCTCTTCATCTTCGGGGTCCATCCTTATTTGATGGTAGCCACTGAAGGCGTCTAGGAAACTTAGGAGCCCATATTCAGCAGTTGAATCTACCAGTTGATCTATTGGCGGCAGAGGGTATGAGTCTTTCGGGCAAGCATCGTTCAAGTTTCTGAAGTCGATGCACATCCGGAGTTTGCTGCTACCTTCTTTTGTGGCAATGACCACGTTGCTTAACCATTCGGGGTACTTGACCTCCCTGATAACTTCAGCATCTAGGAGACGCTGGACTTCGGTTTTGACAAAGTTGCTTTTGTGGGCTGAGATGCTCCGTTTCTTTTTCCGGACAGGTTTTGCTTCCGGGCTTACTTTGAGGCTATGCTGTATTATGCCAGGGTTTACTCCTGGCATATCTTTCGGCGAGTAGGCAAACAGATCTTTATTTTCCAGCAGAAAGGATACAAGTTTTTCCTTGTCACCTTCGGCCAAGCTCTTCCCTATTCGGGTAGATTGTCCTGGGACAAGATCTATTGCTTCCGTTTCTGCTTTGGCGAGATCTTCTTCTTTGCCTTTTTCTGGCGCCTTTGCCTCCATCGTTTGCGCGAGGTTGCTTGCCGGAGCTTTTCGTGCTTTCACAAACACCTTTCTTACCTCGGCTTGGTCTATGAAGACCTCTGCATCTCCATCCTTGGTGGCGAATGTGATAGTCAAGTACTTCACATCAGGGCGAATATGCAGGTTCCCCATTGTCAGCCTTCCAAGGATGGCGTTGTACGAGGACGGGACATCCATGACGATGAATCTTGCCATTGTGGAAGAGTACAACTCAGCTGCTTCGTCTACCGAAGTCCCTCTCATCATCAGCGGGAGATCGATCCATCCGAGGACGGGGAGTTCGGATGGTCCAACCCCAAAAGTGGGCGAGGTGACAGGCTTCAGTTCGCTGCTGGTGATGCCCAAGCTCGGCAGCAGGTGCGAGAATAGGACGTCAGCATTTGAGCCATCATCAAGCAACACTCTTTTGACGTCCCAGTTCCCTATTCTCGCCATAATCAGCAGCGGATCGTCGTGGGGGAAGACGACGGTGGAGCCATCTTTGCGAGCCAGCTTCTTTGATGGACTTTGATACTCCATGACTGCAATTTCTCTGGCTTTCCGCTTTCTTTCCGAGGATGGGAGCCCCGTGGTGATGGTTTGGATAACCCCTGAAGGAGGTGGAGGGCGCCTTTTTGGACTTCTATTTCTCCGCCTGTCGGAGTCGTAATCCTCGTCTTCGGCCCTTTCTTCCTCCTCTTTTCTTCTCTTTGGGGAAGGCATCCGCAGGTACTTCCGAAGTTGGCCTTGTTTTATCAGCGACTCTATGTACTTCTTTAGCTGGAAGCATTCTTCGGTGTCATGACCGTGGTCGCGATGAAACTGGCAGAACTTCTTGGCATTCTTTTTGTTATCGGCAGTCATGGCCCTTGGCCGTCGAATCTGCGTCCCTTGCCTTTCCAGCGCCATGAGGATGCTGGTCCGTGTGGTGCTCAGGGGGGTGAAACTTTGAGGTTTCCTTCCCCGCGTCCTTTGAGGTCGTCCTGGCTGTTCCGTCGGATGACGAGCTTGTTGAATGGACCCTTCGGCGCGGTGGTGATCGGACTTCGGCCCTGCCATTCTTAGCTCCTCGGCTGTCATGTGCTGTTCGGCCCTTCGGTAAAATTCTCCGAGGGTGTCCGGGGGGTCCTTTGAGAACTCGTAGAACAGCTGTGAGTCCCGCCGAAGGCCCCGTGTCATGGCAAGAATGCGGATTTCGGGCCGGAAGTCTGGGACGCTCAGGGCTTCCCTGTTGAACCTTTCGACATAGTCTCGGATGGTTTCTCCGTTCCTCTGCTCTATGTCGAACATCTGCACAGGCATCTTCGCCGTTGGCCTGCTCCCAATGAATTGCTGCGTGAAGGCCGTGGACAACTCCTGGAACTCAGTGATGGTCCCTGGAGGCAATGAATTGTACCACGCAGTTGCTGGCCCTGTGAGGGTGACTTCAAAGCATTTGCACATGGTAGCGTCATCAGCACCGTGCATTATCATGCTGCGTCTGTACTTCGTCAAGTGGGCCTGTGGATCTGTAAGGCCATCATAAATTTCCAGGCGAGGTACTCTAAAGTTACCTGGCATAGCTGCCTCAACGACGGCCTGAATGAATGGGGAGTCATCTTCGCAGCATGTTCCAGAGAGTCTGGCCCAAACGGGTTTTCTGGCCACTTGTTTCTCCACTCTGTCCAGCCGTGCTAGTATCCTCTCCATAAGCACTGTGGCGCTAGGGCCTTCTTCAGGGAATGGAGATCGCCGGCGCCTCTTCGGGGAGCGAGTTCGGCGCTGAGGGGACAAGGACCTCGCCTCAGGCGACGAACTGCTTCGCTGTGAGACTCTCGGTCGCTTGGACCCGGTTTGTCCCACAGGCCGTTTCCCGAGGGCTATATCTTCTGTGGATGATTCTTCGCGAGGGTCTCCACTCCCCGAACTGCGATGTGTAGACTTGGGGCTTCTCTCCCGAGGGCGTGTTGGTGAGGGGGGTCTCTGGGCCCGTGCTTGCTGTGGCCACCTTCGGTCGATCTGCTGGGTCACTTCAGCAACGACCGAACGCTGAAAGTCCCTCAAGAAGCTCATGGTGACTACCAGAGGGCGGTCTTCCTCAGGCGCAGAAGTCCCTGGGAGTGTTTGCTCAGCAGCCGGTTGTGTCTCAGGCGCGGACTGAGACCTTGGGAGTCCCTTGTCCTTAGAACGCCGAGTCTCAACGACGGCGATCTCAGAGCGGGTTCCCACAGACGGCGCCAAATGATGGCCAGGGGCCTCATCGTTTAGAGTCATGATGACTGGAGGAGAGACTTCTGGGAGGAAGAACGCCTGGTGGATTGGATCGCCCAAAGGAGAGTGCCTGAAAGCTTAGAAACAAAGGGTTAGGAGGCCCCCGGAGTGTTTTTCCGGGGGGGGAGCCTCCGACGCCCAAGTCAGTGGTGGCTGAGAGAAAGGCAGAGAAAATAGCACAAAGGGCTGAGGAGTCTCGCCTGGTAATTTTCTCAGAGTGTGGGAGCAGTGTTTTTCCAACCAGCCTCCTGCCAAGTATTAATTCCTGGTATTTATAGGAGCGCCTAGCCCGTTCAGATCGCGACACGTGTTCGGTCGGATGTTCCTGAATTTCTGGGCGTAGGAGACAGATAGCTGGTAGCAGGTTGCCTTGAGCCATGTGCTGAGACGGGCCATGATGTGATTTTGATGGCGTCAGCGTGGCAGTGCGCCTTTTGAGGCGGATTGTGGCGTCTGTGAATGGATGTGTCAGAGGCTTCCTTAAATGCTTCCATAAATGCTCCTGCCGTACTCCCGAGGTCCCTGGGTGAGGTCGTCCTTTGGTACGGACAGAGCCTCTTCGGGAAACAAGCCCTCAGTTCGGGGGTTCCCAGTTTCAGGGAGTTCCGCCTTCGGGGATATCATGTTCGGCTCGCTATGTCTGGTGCCGCTTTTCCGAAGGCGATCTGTTCACAACCTTGGGGGGCCGAGTAGTGTCCTCGGGTTTTCCTGGCGTGCCGGGCTCGGAGCTCTTCGGCTATCTCCCGAGGTGCATGATCACACCTTTTTCTCGGGTAGCGCCAGTTCTTCTGGCCATTCTTGTGGCAAGGAGTTCGGCCAGATCTCGGCGATAGCGTTTGGCTATCACCGAGGAAAATGGATTTGTAGAAGGCAGCATATTGGTCGCCCATCTTTGAAAAAGGGAAGACATTAGGGTAAGTCCAAAGGAATATGTATAACAAGGTCTGGAAGATGACTTACTCTCAACAAGGGCTTCATATGTAAGCTCCTTTCAGAGAAGCATAACCAGCCACGACTTCTTCCCATCGAAGGTAGGCTGTGGCATGTTAAGTTCCATTTTGTGTTCCTTGACCACCCCCAATTCCCGAAGGACCTCCTCGGTCATGAGGATCCACCTAATGGGAAAAGGGTACAAGGAGCACAGAGGGACCTCGTGATCCCAGTCTGCGACAGCCCGAATACGGCTATCAAACTCCTCGAACTGGGCCTCTAACTCTGAGGTTAGTAATCTCTTGGGGTCGACTACATCGGTCTTCAGAGTCCCCGAGGGCCACCGGGTGGGCACATGTTTCCATGCCTCAGCCACCTTCAGAAAGAAAATTTTCTCCTGCCAACCCTGCCAGCTGTCCTTCGTGTTGAAGGTGAAGGTGTACTTTTTATTCCCATACCCGGAGGAAGCAAAAAATAAAAACCACCTTTCAGGACGGGGTGAAGTTTGTAATTCTGCATGAACATGATGAAGTAGGGCTCTATCCCGAAGACCCCACACATGCAAATGAAGGCATTAAAATAACAGTAGGCATTTAGAGGAAGTTCATTCACAGCTATGCCATGAAATTGGCAGAACTCACAAACCATCTTCGGGGGAAGGTACCGAAGTCCGACCTTCAGTTCGGCCTAAAAAATGGTAACCTCGTCCGAATGATACATGTAACTAAGCAGACCTGCAGTAGGTAGCCTAGTCATGGCATAAGACGGAAGGTAGAACTTAGTTGCCCACTTCTCCATTTTCTCTGAAGTGGTGCAGCATGGATGAGAGTCGAGATAAGCCCAACTCTCGGGAATGGGACAAGCAGTCAGGAGTGGGGTTGGGGAAGACATATTCGGAAAAAAATGACCACAGAAGAAGGACACGGCCTTAGAAAAGAAGAAAAGGCTAGAAACACAGAAAATTGAAAGACTTCAGGAAGGAAAACCCACCAAAACATTTGCCGAAGTCAGGATTTCGGAACGCCGTTGCTAAAACCTGCCAAAAATTGCTCCGCCACTTGCATCGCCGATAAAAAGAGAGAAAAACTTGAGAGCAAACAAGAGAAAAAGCAGAGGCAAAAGAAAGCAAGTGGGAACTCTAAAGAAGAGAAGGGTTTATAAAGACCGAAAAGGGTAGGCGAATCGTTGCCGTAATTGCCCCTCAAAGGCAAACCGTCGTCATAATTACCCATCGAAGGTGAACAGACGAGGTTGATGTAACCAATGCAACTGTCCCTCAATTACCACATGACACGTGTCACCCAGCACAAGAAACAAGGGCACGCCTCCTGACAGCACGGAGGCCTAGGCAAGCTAATCCGAAGTGACGCGCCTGTCTGATCAGAGACGTAACAACTCACTGGAAAACAACATAGGCCCAGAGAAAGGGGATATTCACCTCGGGCTGACGGAATAGCTTTGGGAATATTAGAAGTTCAGCCAAAAACTGAGCAACCCACTTGAGTACCAGAGGAGTTACCTTGGTTAAGAAGAGGCATCTCACATTGCCGAAACTCCCTCCGAAGAAGATCACCACAGCTAAAAATTCAATCATGACGATTGGGCTAGCCACCACCTTCCACAAAGACTCCCATAATTTGCTCAACTAACCGAAGATATAACTTCGGCCTTCCGAAGGTGGCATGTCATCACCAAAGGGCTATCACCCTCCAAGCTCTCAAGCTCTGGCGAAGCACCGCCCTTGGACAAGATGAGCATCGCCCTCGAAGTGCACGGGAACCAACCTCAGGAAAAGAGGGTCGACAGTCCTTGATCCCTGGACCTCGGTAATCCACCATTACTGTCGGGAATAACCGGACTGACCCCGGGAAGATTATGCCCTACCACCATTGGTAAAATGACCTGACCAACTTCGGGAAGAGTAGAACCACCATCCTCGGCAGGGCAAAGCATCCTTTGAAGGGGATCTCTGTGCCGAGGGGCTTTCTGTGTAACTGGGGTGACGTCGGCAAAAAGCTCTCATATCTCGAATAGGTCTCTTTCACTAAGGGGTCTTGTGAACATGACAAAAACAGTTAAGGAGCCTCTAACACAGAGACCTCGCACACGCCCCTGACACATAGGCCTCTCACAGCCCTGACTTCTGGCCAGAACGGCCCATGGCTAGCTGGAGATCCCCATCCCCTAAGGTACGGACGGCATGTGACCGAACACGTGCCATGATCTAAACGGGCTATGTCAAACTGACTTCTCCCAATGTCCTCCTATAAATACTTGGGAAAGAAACCTTGGTAGGATAGGACTGAACTCCTACGAAAACTCTGTTCCCTACTCTTCATTCACTACTTTCCAAATACTGACTTGGGTGTCGAAGGCTCCTTCCCCAGAAACACACTGAGGGACCTCCTAACCACTGTTCTTGTAAGCATTTCGGGCACTCTCACATCGGAAGTCTCTCCTTAGATACTCTCCACACTGGAAGTCCCAACATCGTCATACAATGAAGATGCCGACGGCCATCAGCTTGAAGTTCGGTGTTGTCTGCAAGTGCCTTTGTGAGGATTACAGAGTCCTCCTCCTTCTCCTTTTGGTAGGCCTCATTAGCTGAAGATAGCGCGATAACCTTCATGCAGAGGTTAGACATCTTCTTGGAAAAATCCTGAGAGAACTCCCCTTGACTCTTCAAGAACTCCTCCTGAAGTTTAACCACCTCATCCTTGGCTATCTTGTTGAGCTTGTCGTACTTAATGACCAAAGGTGGCACAAAATGCCTTGGCTCTTGCCAATGACTCTTCGGTCCGAGATCGGGCCGAAGGCTGTTTCACTGCCCAAGCTCTAAAATATCCAATGTACGCCAAGAGTTACAAAAAGAAAGACTCCGAAAAGGGTCAAAAGGCTATAAAAGCTTAGCAAAATCTTCTAAGTCCCGAAAAGCTCAAAACTTACATGGGCAGCATGTTCAGACATCCTTGTGGTGGGGACCTCTGATAGCTGAAGGACCGTCTCCTCTCCCAGTGCGTACTTCCTAAGTATGATCAGGAAGCCTGGCGTTACCCGAAAGAGGCACTATCACTGACCTTCGGCAAAGATGGTGCCGGCTCCCTCGGGGGACCGAACGGATCGCCTTCGGTTCCAGTGAATTAGCTATCGCAAACAGAAGGGAATCTCCCCGAAGGCGGAACCTCCAAATAAAGGAACCCCCCAAAAAAGCACGAGCATAACTCTCGAAAAAGGGCGACCGTGTCAAAGAACGACCTTGCCCAGAGGACCTCGGGAGTACGGCATGAGCATTTAAGGAGCCTCTGACATGCCGCCCACATACGCTACATGTCACCTCAAACGGCGATTTGACACGCCGACGTCACCCAAGTCTTGTCACGACCTGTCTCAGTTCAACGCTGAAAGAGCCTGTCACCAGCTACTCGCTCCCTACGCCCAGAAACTCAGAGAACATCCGACCGAACACGTGTCATCATCTGAACGGGCTGGGCTTCTCTATAAATACCAGGGAACAGACCTTAGCAAGGGACTCCTTCTCCTTGAGAAAATACAGGCAAGCCCACTGAAAACTCTAGTGCTTCCGCCTCACCTTCTCAGGAAACTGACTTGGGCGTCGGAAGCTCCTCCCCGGAAAAGCACCTCGGGGACCTCCTAACCCTCTTCTCTGAGCTTTTTAGGCACATTCCCCTGGGAAATTTCAACTCCAGATGCTTTCCTCCACAGGAAGTCCTCCTGGAAGTCACCATGCCTTCCAGCGAAGATGTCTCAGGGCATCATTTGGCGCCGTCTGTGGGAACCCATCCTCAGGTCGCCGTCGTTGAGACTCGGCGTTCTAAGGACAAGGGACTCCCGAGGTCCCCGTCCGCGCCTGAAGTCCAACCAGCCACTGAGCAAGCCCTCCCAGGGACTTCCACGCCTGAGGAAGAATGTCCTCTGGTCATAACCATAAGCTTTCTGCACGAATTTCAACGTTCTGTTGTGGCTTAAATGACACAACAGATAGACCGAAGGTGGCCGCAACAAGCTCAAGCCCAAAGGCCTCATTCGCCAGCACACCCTCGGGAAAAAAGTCCCAAACCAACCCATCGTAGTTTGGGATGTGGAGACCCACGAGATGAGTCTTCAACGGAAAACATTGTTGGGTTTCGGGAGCCAAACAGCGCAGCGGAATTTAACCGAAACCCTCCAGGATCCAAGTGAAACGGGGTAAACCAGGTGTTCAAAAATTTGATACCTAATTTTCGGTTGAGATCTCTCACTCAACTGTAGAGTCGAATCACAAAACCTGAACAGTTGACGTGTTCAGGCTCTCTATGGTATCCACACGAGCCTCTCGGGATCACCACGCTTCCACCACGTCCCGGCAGATGCGTTTCTCTTGCGCTCGCAGTGCTAGCTTGCGTCCTCCAAGGAATTGCAAGAGAAGAGTGCGGCTGTCCTTTTGGGAGGCTAGGGCAAGGAGACCTGCGAATTTCTCACTTAAAAGTTGTATTTATAGTGAGACTCAACTTCCAGGCCTAATGGGTTTCAAAGCCCTAATCCAATTAGGATTTAATTTCGGGCTTAATAATGGCTCAACTCCTTGGCCCATTATTAATACGAAATTAAAGTGAAACCATAACCCAAATAATTAGCCCATGCACTCTAATGATCCAAATAGCTCTATGTGTGCGACCCAATAGGCTCTTGCCATGTTGGCAATGATCATAAATCACATTTATGATCATAAGCAATGAGCGGTGTCTAGCAACACATCATTGCTACCCAAGTGACAAGATTGTCGGTGAAATCGACTAAACCTTTATGATCATCACCGATATATGCCATTGTCCCTTTGTCCAAGATATCAAGACTAAGCACGAGACATGGAATGTGTCACTCTCGTATAGCCCAATCTTTGGTTTCTTGATTACCGAGTAGACCAACTTAAACTGACGACATTGATATCATATATCAACTCATCGGAGCATGGCCATGCATTTTCTAAGTCTCACTCTATCAAGGGGCCCAAAGATATCACTCCCGTTACATAGGAGGGACAAATCCCATCTTGATCATACAAATCCCTCCGCATGATATGTGACATACCCAATGACCTCCTTCAAGTTCACTCAGTTACGAGCAACAAAGGAAAGTATCAAAGTATGTGACTCACATGTAGGGAACCTTGCTGATCTTAGGTCGAAGGACTACATATACCATGATCACTATGAGAATCACTTATGACACTCATATAACGATCCATGAAGTGTTCTCATGGTGGGTCGGTCCAGTACACAAGTTCTCCAACTTGTACCCATATGTAGACTACATATCTCATATTAGTCTCCACATATGCTAGTCATTATGTATTATTGCAACCCGCTCCACAATAATACTAGACTAGGGACGTTTCAGAATATCATTATTCTAGGGCTACAGTTATGCTTATTACGTTACGCAGAAACAAAACAACAAACATAATTGCTGGATTAATGCCTCAATAAAATATCATGACTCAATGTGCAAAAATACAATCATCTCATGATTGGCTTTTTGGGCACAATACTAACAAACATGCCCCTCGGGGCACGGCTCACGGGACAAGTAGGGTCAAGATGACCCAAAATCACACACAGGAGGAGCCAGTCACCTGAGGCAAGGTCCCCATCCCCTCGGCGCCGGACTCACCCTCCGAAGAGGCACCGACAATCTCCCCTCCCAGAAGAGGAACCTAGCACCACGATCCTTATGGAAAAGATATTGGTGAGGTTGGACAGAGTAGAGAAATAGGTGGCCCCCAAACCTGTTTGGGCTAGGCTGTCTGGAACCTTTTGTAGGGATGAGTCCCCATTCACCCCAGATGTAGTTGAGGCAGCGATGCCAGGTGACTTCAGAGTACCTCGGCTGGAAACTTATGATGGCCGTACTGATCTACAGGCCCATCTGACCAAGTACAGACGCAGCATCATGATGCACGGTGCCGACGACGCTACCTTGTGCAAATGTTTCGAGGTCACTCTCTCTGGGCAGTCATGGAGTATCAAAGTCCAACAAAAAAGCTGGCCCGAAAGGATGTTTCAGCCGCCATTTTTCCCCATGACGACCCATTATTGATCATGGCGAGAATAGGAAACAGGGACGTCAAGAGAGTGCTGCTTGACGACGGATCAAATGCTGACGTCCAGTTTTCACACTTGCTGTCGAGGTTAGGTGTATCTAGCAACAACCTCAAGCCCGTCACCTCGCCTACCTTTGGGGTAGGTCCGTCCGAACTGCCTGTCCTCGGATGGATCGATCTCCCTTTGATGCTGAAAGGGACTTCGGTGATTGGGACAGCAGAGTTATACGCCTCCACAATGGCAAGGTTCATCGTTATGGATGTCCCTTCATCATACAACGCCATCCTTGGAAGACAGACACAGGGAAACCTGCACATTCGCCCTGATGTCAAGTACTTAACCGTCACTTTCGCCGCCAAGGATGGAGATGCGGAAATCTTCATAGATCAAGGCGAAGTAAGGAAGGTGTTCGTCAAAACACGAAAGGCTCCAGCAAACAACTTCGCGCAAGCTGTGGAAGCAAAAGTGCCAAAAAAGGGCGAGGCAGAGAATCCCGCGAAGGCGGAAATGGAAGAAGTAGAACTTGTCCCAGGCCAAAATACCCGAATAGGGAAAAACTTGGCCGAAGGTGACAAGGAAAAACTTGTATCTTTTCTACTGACAAATAAAGATCTGTTTGCCTACTCGCCGAAAGACATGCCAGGGGTAAACCCTGACATAATTCAACATAGCCTCAGAGTAAGTCCAGAAGCAAAGCCTGTCCGGCAAAAGAAGCGAGGCATCTCAGTTCATAAAAGTAACTTTGTCAAAACCGAAGTCCAACGACTGTTAGAAGCCGATGTCATCAGGGAGGTCAAGTACCCTGAATGGTTAAGCAATGTGGTAGTTGCCACAAAAGAAGGAAGCGGCAAACTCCGGATGTGCATCGACTTCAGAAACTTGAACGATGCTTGCCCGAAAGATTCATACCCTCTCCCACCGATAGACCAATTGGTAGACTCAACTGCCGAATACGGGCTCCTAACTTTTTTAGACGCCTTCAGTGGGTATCATCAAATAAGGATGGACCCTGAAGATGAAGAAAAAACCGCCTTCATCACCGAGGGAGGAACATACTGCTACATCAGGATGCCCTTCGGGCTCAAAAATGCAGGAGCCACCTACCAGAGGTTGATGAGCAAGGTCTTCAGCGACCAAATAGGGAGAAACATGGAAGTATATGTGGACGACATGATAGTCAAAAGCAAACTGCCTGGCGACCACGTCGCAGATCTAAAGGAAACTTTCCACCAGCTCAGAACCTTCGGGATCCGCCTTAATCCCGAAAAGTGCATCTTCGGAGTGACCTCGGGAAAGTTCCTTGGGTACATGGTATCAGAAAGAGGCATTGATGCCAACCCAGAAAAAATTAAGGCTCTACTCGAGTTCCGAACTCCTGCCACAATAAAAGATGTGCAGAGGCTCACCGGAAGAATAACCTCCCTCAGCAGGTTTATTTCCAGATATGGAGACCGGTGTCGACCATTCTTCAAAGTCCTCACTAAGGCAGCAAAAAAGGAGGACAACCTCGGGAGTAATGACCATCCTTAGGGTGAAGACTGCCAAAAGGCCTGGGAGGAACTCAAAATCTACTTAGCCGGTCTGCCCACTTTGTGGCAACCTCGCGAGGGAGAGCCCCTCGTGTTATACCTCGCCGTCACAGAAAAGGCCGTAAGCTCGGTCCTTGTGAAAGAAGAGGGGGCGAAGCAATGGCCAGTCTACTACGTAAGCAAGTCCCTGCATGGCGCCGAAGTCAGGTACCCTCTGTTGCAAAAAGCTATATATGCCTTGGTGCTAGCAGGAAGAAGGCTGCGACCATATTTTTAGGCTCACCCTATCATCGTCCGAAGCAGTCTACCTCTACGCGATGTCATACGCGATGTCATGAGAAAAGTTGATCATTCGGGAAGGCTTTCCAAATGGTGCATAGAGCTTGGCGAACACGACATCACTTATGAACCTCGAAAGGCCATAAAAGCTCAAGCTCTGGCAGACTTCATTGCCGAAGTACCCACCATCGAAGATAGCCATCCAGATCCAAGCGAAGGTGAGCCAGAATGGACTTTGTACGTCGACGGAGCCTCGAGGTCCGAACACCAGGGAGCCGGGGTAATTATCAGAGGTCCCGAAGGCCTTGAAGTAATGAAGGCTATTAAGTTCGGCTTTAACGTCACCAACAATGTGGCTGAATATGAAGCCCTCATAGCAGGACTACGCCTAGCCAGAAGAATTGGCGTGCGAAATCTAAAAGCCCACAGCGATTCCCAGCTAGTAGTTCGGCAAACGGCAGGAGACTATGGGGCGAAGGACCCAATCTTGGCAAAATATCACGAACTGGTGACAAAGCTCATTCGAGAGTTCGACACCATACGGATCGAAAACGTACCTCGACGGGATAACGCCGAAGCAGACTGCTTGTCGAAATCAAAAACATACACCGAGGTACTAAGCCGCCCGAGCATTGAAGTACTGAGCATAATAACTTCGGAAAAGGGCTGGAAAGACCCGATAAAAAGGTATCTTGTGAACAACGTGCTCCCCGAAGACCCCATCGAGGCTGCAAAAGTGCGAAGATGCTCCGGGCGATTCTTCCTAATAGGCGAAGAACTGTATCGACAGGGATATGCAAATCCTTTGTAGAGGTGTGTTGGCGAAGAGGATACTGAAATGATCCTCGAAGAAGTCCACGAAGGCGCTTGTGGTTCACACATTGGAACTGACGCCCTGGCGGCAGTAATACTGCGCCAAGGATACTTTTGGCCTACCCTGAGAAAGGACGCTAGGCAGTTCGTCCGAAAATGTGGTAACTGCCAAAAACACGCAAAAATCCAGAGGACACCCTCGGAAATGGTGACTTCGGCTGACTACCCCTGGCCCTTCACAGTCTGGGGCATAGACCTCATAGGACCACTCCCAACAGCGCCTGGAGGCGTGAAATTCTGTGTAGTAGCAGTAGACTATTTCTCCAAATGGGTCGAAGCGGAACCATTGGCTACTATCTCGGCAAAAGAAGTGCAGAAGTTCATATGGAAGAACATCGTATGCAGATTCGGCATACCAAGGGTACTAGTAGCTGATAATGGATCCCAGTTTATAGACAAAGGGTTCCAGGAATTTATCAGTGACCTCGGAACAAAAATGCACTTCGCCCCAGTAGCTCACCCCCAAAGCAATGGGCAGGTAGAAGTATCTAACAGGACCATAAAAGATGGTCTGAAAAAGAGGCTGGGGGAAGCAAAAGGGAAATGGCCAGGAGAGCTCCAAAGTGTACTATGGAGCTACCGAACAACACCCCGAAGAGCAACAGGGGAAACGCCTTTTTCACTCGTTTTCGGTACAGAGGCCATCATCCCAGTCGAGGTAGTGCAACCATCAATCCGAGTACAAGTTTTTGATGAAAATAGAAATGACCTCGGCCTAAGAACCAAGCTCGACCTCGTCGGCGAACACAGAGAAATAGCGGAGCTGAGAAGAAAAGCTTTTCAGCAGAGAGTGGCCACGGCTATAAACTTGCGTGCCAGGCCAAAAGGAATAAAGAAAGGAGACCTCGTTCTCCGAAAGGCTGAATTTGCACCTCGTAGGCCATCCCACGGGGTATTTCGCGCGAACTGGGAAGGTCCCTATCTGATCCTTGCCGAAGTACGAAAAGGGGTGTACAAGCTCGGCGATTCCGAAGGTATAGAATTAAAAAATACGTGGCATTCGGACTCCTTGAGAAAATTCTATACTTAGGATCTCGGTGAAGAAGATTGTGCTGTACAAGTTACAAAAATTCTCTAAGTACGAAAGTTTCTTAGCCAAAAAAAGCGCAAGCATAAGAGGTGCAAAATTCCGCAAAAGTGGCCGACCAGATAAGGTTTTCCGAAGTCTCTTGAGCAAATGAGTTCGGGACAAAGGGAAACGAAAAATCTCGGGAGCCAAAATTTTTGGGCATAAGTTGTACAAAGGGAAACGAAAAATCTCGCAAAGGACTTAGCCAAAATTCTTGGGCATAAGTTGTACAAGTCAAGATTTCACGAAGAAGGTCGCCATGCTAAGCGCAGACAAAGTTTTCCGAAGTCTCTTGAGCGAATGAGTTCGGGACAAAGGGAAACGAAAAATCTCGCAAAGATACTTAGCCAAAGTTTCTAAAAAAATCACTTATTAAGATAAATTTGCTTACAAAGAAGGAAGATTGCCAGAAGAAGAAGTACAAAAGAAAAGGAAAATAAGGCAAGGGGCCCTAGAACAAACTAAGGATTCTCGGCGTCCCGGGAGCCACCAGCTCCTGCGTCCTTCTCCACAACCTTCCGCACCGGAAGCGAAGGGGGCAGGTTCAGATGCTCAATCTTGGACCAAGACCACCAAGGCCCCTCGGGAATGTTCAGAGCCTCCAAAAAAGAAAGGTCCAAGTCTGGGAACCTTTGAAGAACTTGATGCCGAGCAAGGCAAAACCTGTCCTGAAAACCAACTTTGGTCATCTGGTCGGATTTTTCCTTCTCGACACCGAGGTCTTCAAGGTCCCCCTTCAGATCCGCGGCCTTCTTCTTCAGTGCCTTCACCTTCTTCTTCTCCGGCTCGTTCTTCAAAGACACGACCTCGGCTTGAAGCGTGGCTTTCTCTTCAAGCACCTTCGCCAGGAGAGCCTCAGATTCTGACTTCTCCTTTTGAACTGCCTCGTTCACCGAAATCAGCTCCGCCACCTGGGAGCCGAGGTCAGAAATCTTCTGGGAAGAGTCCTTCAAAAGTTCTTCCTTTTCCTTCAGGAACTCCTCCCGAACGGCAGCAACCTCCTTTCCTGCAGCTTGAGCCAGCTGCGCGTTCTATGTGGCCAGTTCCGAGCACTGGGCCTTATATTGGTCGATGGTGCCTACGGCCGAGGCTCGGAACAGCGCCTGCCTCACCACCTGAACTCTGAGGAAACCAGCGTACCCCAGTAGCTGCAGAGAAACAAAGACAAAGTTAGTAAGGCAAAGAAGAAGAGGCAAAGATTTAGAGGAAATCAAAAGAAAAAACACAAAGGTGAGAGGTGTACCTGGGCAGCGTGCTCAGAGACCTTCGCGGCAAGGGAGTCATCATCAGGGTGAGCCTCCGCGATGGCCTTGAAGGAGGCCTCAGTAAGCACCCCCTTTGAGATCTCCTTAGCCATTTGTTGGCAGTCTCCGGAGTACAAATTCATGTCCTCCGTAAATGTCCAGAAAGGCTCCTTTGGGACCTTCCCCTTCTGGATACGGGCATCCCGAAGGGCCCGCTTTCGGGCGTGCTCGGCCACCCAACCCGGAGATGATATCTCCCCTACATGACAAAAACAAAAAAATTGGTCAAGGCAAGAAAATCTCAAAACCCACAAAAAAGAAGGCACCACAGTCTGATAGAAAAACAAACCTGCTGGCACCTCGGCGACGTCGTCGTCAGAAGCCCGAGCCTCCTCGGTAGAAATCCCCTTGCCCTTGGTTTTACGTCGCTCTTCGGCAGAAGGGGCCTCTACCAAAGCACCCAGAAGGGTCGCCGAAGGAGTGGGACTCTGGGCAGTGAGGTCAGCAACGACCTCGGCTGGCGAAACAGCAGCAGCCTCGGACTCTTCGCCCACCTCCTCGGAAATTTCTAGGAGAGGAGGGGGCGCATCCTTCTTTGCCCGTTTTGCCATAGATGGCCCAGCACCAGACGTCTTCCGTCTTTGGGAGACGGCCTTCTTCGTCTGCTCACCTTTCTCGGATTGCCCGAGGAAAAGCAATTTGTAGAAGGCAGTGGTGTCGTCACCCATCTCTGAAAAGGAAAGAAGACATCAGTGTGAGTCCAGGGTGAAAATATAGAAAAGGAATTTGGAGATAACTTACTTTCATAAAAACTTTCGTAAGACTCTTCCTTCCGAAGAAGCTTCACCAGCCAGGAGTCTTTCCCGGCAATGGCAGGAGCTGGCATCCCAAGGTCCGTCTTGTGCTCCTTTACCACCTTTAGCTCCCGAAGGACCTCTTCGGTCATCAACTTCCAGTTAATGGGAAAGGGGTAAAGAGGGCGCGAAGGGACCTCGGAATCCCAGTCGGAGACAGCTCGGATCCGTCTGTCGATGTCCGCAAAGATAGGTACCAACTCGGGAGTTAGCAGTATCCTCGGGTCAATGACGTCCATCTCCAGCCTTCCTCAAGCCCATTTGGTCAGAACATGCAACCAGGCCTCCTCCTTCTTCAGAAAGAAGAACTTTTGTTGCCACCCTCGCCAGCTGTCCTTGTTGGCAAAGGTGAACTTATATTTTTTGCTCCCTGATCCCCGAGGTAGCATAAAGTAGAAGCCACCCTCCGGGACTACGAAGAGCTTATAGTACTGCAGAAAAAGAATGAAGTGGGTTCTATTTTGAAAATGCCACACATGCAAAGAAAGGCGTTGAAGTAGCAGTATGAGTTCGGTGGAAGTTGGTTCACGGCAATGCCATGGAAATGGCAAAACTCACAAACCATCTTCGGCGGAGGGTACCGAAGTCCGGCCTTCAGCTAGGCTCAGAAAATGGTAACCTCGTCACTACGGTTTGAAAAACTAAATTGGTCAGAACGTGGCAACCTCATAGTGACATAAGAGGGAAGGAAGAACTTCTTCTTCCATTTTTCTAGTTTTGCAGGAGTGGTGCAACAAGGGTGGGAAAGAAGAGGCTGCCAGCTCTCGGGGATAGGCATGATTGGCTCAAAAAAGAGTTCGGAAAAAGGCAAAAAACAAGTTCGGAAAAGCTTGAAAAAGAAAAAATCAGAGGACTCTGGAGATCAAAAACTCACCGAATGATTTGCCAAAATCTGGATTTGAAAACGCCGTCGTGAAAGGTGGCCGGAAAAACACCGTTAAACAGCACCGCGCAAAAAGCAAGAAAGAAGGCAGGAGTACTTGAAAGACACAGGAGTGCAAAAGGAGAAGCAAAAGGGGTTATGAAGGAACAAGAGTATATATAGGCCGAGGGGGGATAAGCGAAACGGCGTCATAAATGCTGCGCGAAGGCAAGGAGTCGCCATAACTGCTTGCTAAGCAAAAAAAGGCACGCCCGCTGTAACCGATGCAACCCCCAGCCAATAAAAAGTTGCCACATGTCAGCCATCGCGCCAAAAGAGGGACACACCTTCTGACAGACGGCGTGCCGCTCCAGACTGACACGTTTGGTTACGAGACGCGACGTTTCACAGACCTACAAAAACAAAGAAGTAGGTTACCCCGGAGACACCAAAAGATGAGCTATGTTTGAACAACCTGCGTCTTCGGACAAAAGGTGCACCTTCGGCAAGAGTGCTATACCCAAGGCCCCGAAGTACTCCCTTTGAAATCTGCTAAACCGAAGTTCCCACTTCGGCTTTCTGGAGGGGGCCTTGTGATAGCCGAAGGACCATCTCCTCTCCCAGTGCGTACTTCCTAAGTATGATCAGGAAGCCTGGCGTCACCCGAAAGAGGCACTATCATTGACCTTAGGCAAAGATGGTGCCGGCTCCCTCGGGCGACCTAACGGATCGCCTTCAGTTGCAGTGAATTAGCTATCGCAAACAGAAGGGAATCTCCCCGAAGGCGAAACCTCTGAATAAAGGAACCCCCCAAAAAAGCACGAGCATAACTCCCAAAGAAGGGCGACCGTGTCGAAGAACGACCTTGCCCAGAGGACCTCGGGAGTACGGCATGAGCATTTAAGGAGCCTCTGACATGCCGCCCATAAACGCTACATGTCACCTAAAATGGTGATTTGACACGCCGACACCGCCCAGGTCTTGTCACGACCTGTCTCGGTTCAAGGCTGAAGGAGGTTGTCACTAACTACTCGCTCCCTACGCCCAGAAACTCAGAGAACATCCGACCGAACACGTGTCATCATTTGAACGGGCTGGGCTTCTCTATAAATACTAGGGAACAGACCCTGGCAAGGGACTTCTTCTCCTTAACAAAATACAGGCAAGCCCACTGAAAACTCTAGTGCTTCCCTCTCACCTTCTCGAGAAACTGACTTGGGTGTCGGAGGCTCCTCCCCAGAAAAGCACCCCGGGGACCTCCAAACCCTTTTCTCTAAGCTTTTCAGGCACATTCCCCTGGGAAATTTCAACTCCAGACGCTCTCCTCCACAGGAAGTCCTCCCGGAAGTCACCATGCCTTCCAGCGAAGATGTCTCAGGGCATCAACCTCCTCATTTGGGCATTCCTCACTGAGGGACATAAAGGTGGCGTATGTGAGGATGCCCTTCGCCATCTGAGGAGCCATTTTCTGGCTGTCCTCAGAGAACAAGTTCATGTCCTCCGTGAAGGTCCACAAAGGCTCCTTCGGCACCTTGTCCCTTAGGATATGGGAGTCTCAAAGGGCCCGCTTTCGAGTGTGCTCCACCATCAACTCAACGAGTACCTGCTCCTCTACAAAATCACGTCGAAGTTCAGCCAGCACGTTATCCCTTAGCCATTTTTCTATAAGATCTAAAATGCCAAAAATTCCCAAACTCATAGAAAAATGGCTAAGTGGCAAACCTGGTGGAACCTCGGTGACATCCTCCTTGGAGTTGCTGACCTCTTGTGCATTGGCAGGGACTTGCTTGGCTTTCCTTCTTTGGTGCTCCTCGAGCTCTTCGGCGGAAAGGCCCCCTGCTGCGGTTCCCAAGGTATCCACCGTAGTGATGGGGCTTCGTGGTGTCGAGCTAATGGCCAGCTCCGAGGGTAGGTCGACGCTAACCGAGGACTGGTCCTACACCTCCATGTTACCTTCTGGAGGGGGAGGAAGAGAGTCCTCCTTGGCCTTCTTCGACTTCTTCGCTGAAGATGGCTGTGCCCCCAATGTCTTCTTCTTCTTTGAGGCAGCTTTCTTCCTTTTTTGCTCCCCCTTCTCGGCTTGACCAAGAAAAAGGCACTTGTTACACGCAGTGCATTGGTCACCCATCTCTAAAAAAGGAAAGACATCAGTGTAAGTCCATAGGAGTACATATAAAAAAATCTGGAACATGACTTACTCTCAACAAGGGCTTTGTATGTAAGCTCCTCTCCAATGAGCATCACCAGCCATGCCTTTTTCTCGTCGAAAGCAGGCTTTGGAAGGTTAAGGTCAGTTTTGTGCTCCTTATTACCCCCAGCTCCCGAAGGACCTATTTGGTCACGAGCTTCCACTTGATGGGAAAGGGGTACAAGGAGCATGGAGGGACCTTGGGGTCCTAGTCCATGACAACTCTGATGCGACGGTCGAACTCCTCAAATTTCACTGCTAACTTAGGAGTTAGCATCTTCCTGGGGTCAACGACAGCCGTCTCCAGCATCCCCGAGGCCCACCTGGTCAGCACATATTTCCATGCCTTATCCACATTCATGAAGAAAAACATCCTCTGCCACCCTCACCAGCTGTCCTTGGTCCCGAAGGTGAAGATATACTTTTTGCACCCAGATCTCCGAGGTAGCAAAAAATAGAAGCCACCATTCGGAACTGGGAAGAGTTTGTAGTAGTGCATAAAGATGATGAAGTGGGGCTTTATCTTGAAGACCCAACACATGCAGAAGAAGGCATTGATGTAAGAATAGTAATTCAGAGGAAGTTGGTTCATGGCTATGCCATGAAATTGGTAGAACTCGTAAACCATCTTCGGGGGAAGGTACCGAAGTCTAACTTTCAGTTAGGCCCAAAGGACAGTAACCTCATCTGAATGGTACATGTAACCAACCAGGCCAGGAGTAGGTAGCCTGGTAATGGCGTAAGAAGGAAGATAAAACTTAGCTGACCACTTCTCCATTTTCGCCGAAGTGGTGCAGCACAAGTGAGAGTCAAAAGGAACCCAACTCTCAGGAATAGGACAAACAGTCAAGAGTGGCATCGGAGAAGACATGTTTGGAAGAAGGAAACGACTTCAGAAAAGAAAACTGAAAGACTTCTAAAGAAGGATACGACTTCGAAAAAGTAAAAAATAGTAGAAACACTGAAAACTGAAGGACTTCGGAAAGGAAGACCCACCAAAACTCTTGCCGAAGTCAGGATTTGTGAACGCCGTTGCAAAAACTAACAAGAAATTGCTCCAGCGCTTGCGTCGCAGTAGAAAACAGAGAAAAGCTTGAGAGCAAATGAGAGCAAAACAAAAGCAAAAGAAAGTAAGTGAGGAGAACTCTAAGGAGAGGAAGGTTATGTAGGCCAAAAGGGTTAGGCGAATCATCACCATAATTACCCCTCAAAGGTGAAGACACGCAGTTGATGTAACAAATGCGAATGTCCACCAATTACTGCGTGACACGTGTCACCTAATGCAGGAAATGAAGGCATACCTCCTGACAGCACGAAGGCCCAGGCAAGCATATCTGAAGTGATGCGTCTATTTGATTACGAGATGTAACGATTCACTGACCTACAGCAGAAAATTAAAAGGGGAATACACACTTCGGAAATACCAAGGGCCTAGCTAAGAAACGAGGAGTGACACTTATAACCTACCTCTGCTGAGAAGACACACCCTCAGAGAACGGTGTATCCCCTGCCTAAGAAGGCCAATAAGCTACATTTATGGTAACTGCTAGCTTCCACAAAGAGCTCCATGAAATGCTCTCAAAGACAATACTCACAAAAGTTACAACTTTGGCTTTCCGAGGGAGGCATGTGATAGCCAAATGGCTTACACTTGGATAGCTTCTGAGGATGACGGAGAAGTGCCACCCTCGGAGGTACATCTGACCAACCTCAAAAAATGGATCCTCACCACCATCTACAAGTGGTCACCACCCTCGACTGCTGACATTAACACCCTCAGAGGGACAAACTGTGCCATCCTCGGTCAAATGATCTGGCGACCTCAGGAGGCCATCTCCTCATCCTCGGTAGAATAGAGCCTTCCTCGATGGTCCTCCACCCTACCGAGGAACCTCCCCCTACGGCCCTCGAGAGCAAAAATCGGGCCGAAGGAGATCAATCTGCCAAAGAGGTCTTACTCCCCGAAGAGGGCCCATCATCGAAGGAGTTCTCACCCAGATGAGACAAAGACGGTTAGGAGCCTCTAACACACAGCCCTCCCACATGCCCCTGAGCTCTGATCAGAACGGCTACAGCCAGCTAGGGCTTCCTGTTCCCGAACGTATGGATCAAATCTGGCCAACCACGTGTTATAATCTGAGGCGAGCTGTAGCGGGAGGCCTTCTCCTCATGACCTCCTATAAATACCTTTGGAGAACCTTGGTAAGGACACAAGAGACAGAAAACCCTAGCTATCTTATGCTCTCCATTCCTTCTTTCTTACCTTCATTCTCTAAAATACTGACTTGAGTGTCGGAAGCTCCTCCCCCGGAATCACACTCCGGGGACTCTCTAACCTCTGTTTTACTGAGTCTTGTAGCCACCTTCCTATCAAAAGTCCCTTTCCAAGTCATCTTCACACTGGAGGTCCCCTTACCAGACACCTTCACACCGGAAGTCCTAGTTGTAGCTGCACCATGTCACACAACAAGGATGCTGCCGAGCATCAGGTTGCTTCACAAACAAGCAATCCTTAAGGGTTTTCTTGGGGGTCAATTTACTAATTTGGAAAACTTTTAAGGAAGTATTGATCATGCCTTTTACCCCCACACTTCAATCACTATGGTGAGAATTATACAATATAATGATTTTTAGCCATTATGATACACTTGTAATTCTCCCATTTTTGTGAGGTGGTAACAATTTGAGTAATGTTTTGGCTATGTTTTGGAGTGATTTTCATAAAGCACTAGGAACCAAAATCCATCAGAGTACTGCTTATCAGCCTCAGACAGATGGGCAATCTGAAATGGTGATACAAATACTGGAAGACATGCTCAGGAGCTGTGTCTTGGATTTCAAAGGTGAATGAGATCAACACTTGCCATTGGTGGAATTCTCATATAACAATAGTTACCAAAGCACTATTGGCATGGCACCTTATGAAGCATTATATAGAAGAAGGTGCATGACACCCCACCGTTGGGTGGAAGCCTCAGACAGGCTAGAGTTGGGTCCCGAAATTATTGAAGAGACTACTGCCAAAATCAAGAAAATTCAAAGGAGATTAAAGGCAGCCAATGAAAGAACGACAACCTATGTGAACAAAAGAAGGAGAGACTTGGAATTTGAGGTTGGTGACAATGTTTGGCTAAAAGTTGCACCAACCAAAGGCACTATCAAATTTGGAAAAAGAACCAAGTTAGCTCCAAGATACATCGGTCCTTGTAAGATCTTGGATAGAGTTGGCAAGGTAGCATACAGGTTAGCTCTATCGCCAAGCATGTCAAGTGTTCATAATGTTTGTCACATCAGTATGCTTAAGAAGTGTCTATTAGACACAAAGCAAGCTATTGTAGTGGAAGACATACAGTTGGAACCTAACTTGACATACAAAGAGAAACCTATAGCTATCTTAGCCAAGGATACTAGAAGGTTAAGAAACAAACTTATTCCCATGGTTAAAGTTTAGTGGTCACACCATTCTGAAAGAGAAGCAACCTGGGAAACTGAAAAAGACCCTATGGAGAAGTATCCTGAAGAATACTCGAAGTTAAAGGCTATTTTGGGGGACCAAAATTTTTAAGGGGGGGAGGATGGTTACCACCTCACAAAAATGTGAGAATTACAAGTGTCATAATGGCTAAAAACCATTATATTGTGTAATTCTTACCATAGTGATTGTAGTGTGGGGGCTAAAAGGTATGATCTACACCTCCTTAAAAGTGTTCCAAGTTGGTGACTTCGTCCCCAAGAAAAGCCTTAAGGATTGCTTGTTTGTCAAGCAACCTATGGACCTTTTTGTAAGATTTTGGAAATTCGGGTACTCAATTACAAAACTTTCACAAAAGAGATTTGGAGAGTTATGAGAAGGATATGAATGGTATGAAAGTGCTATTAGAGGACCAAATTGCTTATGGAAGACAACTAAGAACAAAGAAAGCACAAAAAGGCATAAAGGTCCTAAGTGTTCTAATGTAGGCCTTAAGATGTGTTTGTCTATGACTTAAGTCAAATGCAAGTTTTGTGGGGTTATCCCACATAAGGAGGGCTGCTAAAGGAAGATAAGGATGGTTAAATGTGGGCCAAGAGATTAAGACTAAGAAACCATAGTCTTGTAGCAAGGAAAATGACATAAGACAAGGTTAAGACTACTTAAGTGTGTTTAGTGTACTTTTGACTATTTAAGTAGTTAAGACAACCTTTGCTTCTCTAAATTTTGGCCTCTACCAAAAAAAAGAAAGCTAGCCCTCTCCTCCACACTTCCTCCATAGCCACCATACCTTCAAACTCAAAACTACTTGCAATTGAAATCAAGGAAGCACAATTGGAAGCTATTTGGTGCTATTGCTTGAGTGCACCTAGAATCAAGCTCCAATTTCAGCATACCCATCAAGGTAAGGGTTCTCTTTCTCTCATGGGTTTTTTTCTATATTTTCAAGCAACCATGGAGCTAGGGCTAAGCTTGGAAGAGAGCCATTAGCTTGATGAAGCAAGCTTAGTGAGAGGAGTGCACTTATTGAAGGTTTGTGACATAGTGTGAAGTGCACAGTGGTGGCAGAGAATTTCTGGGTTTCTAGAGCCCAAAAGTTAGTACTAAATACTATTGAAATCCTCATAAGACCAACCATTAGCTTGAGGAGAGCTGCCATAGTGATTTACTTAAGTTTATTGCATGTTTTATGGACTAACCTATGGTATACGTTGCTGTAACATTTCATGTGTTTGTTGTTTGTGTTTGGCTACTGCATTTGGTTGCTATATCTTGTATATATGCATTATGGCTTTTGTGTTTTAGAGTTTTTGGATGCAGTTTTTAATGATGATTACATTGCCTATTGAACCCAAATGCTACCCTTTATAAGTTTCTCAATGAAAATTACTCCCATCAATTCTATCATTTCAGGTCCAGCTGAAGATCACCTTCAAACTAACCTTTATGGTTTGCATTTTAATCTGAAATTTTAGATACATGAACTTCTATATGTCTAGTTATGATCTAGAAAGTTTGGTGATTTTAGGAGCACATTTGGTATTTTTAATGGTGGTACTTATTGTGTTGTGCAGAAGCTGTCTAGCATCCTTTTTTTGGGGGTCCATTGTGTCTCAGGACCTCTTGTAACCTAGGGTGCATATTTAGCTGAGTTAACACCATATTGCAGCATATGTATGCATGTACATGTAGTGTGTGTAAAATGAGACAAGTATGTGAACATTTGAGTAATGTTTTGGCTATGTATGTGATGTGGTGCAAAGCTGCCTAAGTGTGAATGATAGGCTGCTTACTTGTAAATTCTGTTTGGCCACATAAAGTTGCTAGATGCAAGAGAATGTAATTTATATGTGTAATGGACATGTATGGGATAGCCTTGGAGGGCTTTATCTTTGTGAATGACGTGTGTGAATGGTTTGGAAAAATTCTATGGGCAAAATGGTCCAAAAGTTGCCAGAATTTCGACCCTGTACCAAAAGTTGTACATCTAGAGGGTTAACTAGGCTTTGGAATTTTTGGATTTAGAGCCTTGGAGCTAAAGATATGATGTTGCAAAGCTGGCTAAGTTACTGTTCATTTGGTTAGAATTTTGTAACCAACTTAAAAAATCCATAACTTGGTCCATAGGTGGGCTATTAATGTAAAAAAAAATTGCTTGGTTTGCCCTAAGTCCCTACATGATAATGGAGCAAAGAAAATAGGGGGTTACATGGATAGAATGATACAGTTTATTGGAGGAATTTTGGGTGCAGTGGCTAGAATTTTTGAACTTAGTAAGAATGCTTAATGTGTGGAAGCCAAAACTAAGACTTGTGCTAGTGTTTTTCTTCTTAGCTGCCATGGTGTGCATAAATGTGAATATGTGTGTTATGGTTAGAGCAATATGCATGTATTTACATAGTGCTCAAGAGGGTCACTTGAGTATGTACACTAGGGGAGTTGTTCTGATGACCTACGGGACACACCAATCCTGGGAGTTTAAATGCACAATTTTGGCACCATAATTGGATTACCCCGGAGTGGGTAACATAACCTAGAACTAACAGCAGTGATTTTTGCTCTAAAGTAATGGAGGCATTACTTGATGGGTAGTTCCTTTGTGATCTACACTGACCATAAGATCCAAAAGTACTTGTTCACTCAGAAAGCGTTGAACATGAGGCAAAGGAGATGGTTAGAGTACGTCAATGACTATGATTGCAGTATAGAGTACACAGAGGACACAGGCAATCTAGTAAGAGATGTCATGAGCAAGAAGTACATAATGATAGCCGAAGCGCTATTGCCCTTAAAAGCCCCAAAACCTTGATGGAGTGTCACCCTCAGAAAAGGCAGGCCCCACCCTCATTTAATGCGAGCAACAAGCTTGGGAAAGTAGGGCTCGGCACCCTGACCCCTCGATCTCGGTAGTCCCCCATCACCCTCAGAGAGTAACAGTACTGACCTCGGGAGTATGAAGTATCACCACAATCGGTAAACTGACCTGATTAACCTCGGGAATGGAAGACCCACCGTCTTTGGTAAGGAAAAACACCTTCGAATGAGATTATCCGTGCTGAAAGAACTCGCGACTAACTAGAGCAACCTTGGCAAGGAGCCTTCCTATCCCAAAGACGTCTTTTTCACCAAAGACGTCTTTTTCACTAAAGGGATCCTTTGACACGCTGCCCTCGCTCTGACACGCCGACCTCCCGCAATCCTAACTACTGGCCAAAATGGCCTATGGACAGCTGGAGGTCCCCACTCCCAATGGTACGAACCACATCCGACCGAACACGTGTCATTGATCTGAATAGGCTGAGCTGAACGGCCCCCTCCAAATACCCTCTTATAAATACACGGGACAAGGCTCTCAGTAAAAGAAGAACTCTCCACTCTTTACTCTCCACTTATCACTCTTCATTTGGCCAAGCACTAACTTGGGCATCAGAGGCTCCTCCCCCGGAAAAACACTCTGGGGACCACCTAACCCTTGTTCTTTAAGCGTTTCAGGCATCCTCTCCCAGCAACTCTCTCCTTTAGATGTCCTTCTCATCGGAAGTCCCCCTCAGGCTTGTCATGTCGTACAATGAAGATGCTGGCGAGCATTATTTGGTGCTGTCTGTGGGAACTCACTCTCAGGTAGCCGTCATTGAGACCCAGTGTTCTAAAGACAAAGGACTCCCGAAGTCCTCATCTGCGCCAGAAATTCAACCAGTGACTGAGCAACCTGCCGTGGGGACTCCCTTGCCTGAGGACGAATGTCCTCTAACCATCATGATGAGCTTCCTATGTGATTTCCATTGCTCTGTTATGGCTAAAATGACCCAACAACTGGACCAAAGATGGCCACAACCACATTCAGGCCGAAGCCCTCCTTCACCAGCACCCCGTCGAGAGAAAAGCCTGAAGTCTACTCACCGGAGTTTAGTGAGCGGAGACCAGTGTGACGAGTCCTCGACGGAGGACATACCCCCTAGATTCTGACGTACTGATGAAACGGGGTCCAAAGGGGCTAGGACTTCCCTCTGACAAAGTTCATCACCTGAAGAAAGATCACAATCCTCCCACCGCCGAAGTCACTTCTCTAAAATGAGGCGTCATTCTGCGCTGCCTAAGGCCTCCCAGCAGCAAGAAGAACCCAGGACTACCGTCCTCATGGAAAAAATCCTGACGAGGTTGGAAAGAGTGGAAAGACAGGTGGCTCGAAAGGCCGTCTGGTTTAGGTTGTCAGAAACCTTCACCGGGGATGAGTTCCCGTTTATCCGAACAATAGTTGAGGCACCTACGCCAAGCGAGTTTTGGGTGCCTCGTTTGGAAACCTATGATGGGCGAAGTTATCCCCAAGCCCACATGACCAAGTATAGGCGTAGCATGGTACTACACGGTGCTGATGACGCCACCTTTGTAAGTGTTTTGAGGTCACCCTCTCCAGCCCAGCAACCACGTGGTACAACTCCCTCACCCCAGGGATTATGATTAGTTTCCAAGAGCTATCCACAACTTTTACACAGCAGTTCATTGGCAACAAGCCGACGGCAAAGATGCCCGTTCAAATGTTCAACTTAGAGCAAAGGAATGGTGAAACCATCCGTTACTATGTTGAAAGGTTAAATTGAGAGGCCCTAAGCGTGCCAGACTTCCGGCCCAAAATACATATCCTCACCATGATACGGGGACTTCGGCGAGACTCGCAACTTTTTTATGAGTTTTCAAAAGACCCTTCGGACACCCTCGGCGAGTTCTACCGAAGAATTGAGCAACACATGACAGCCGAATAGTTGAGAATGGGAGGATCAAGGTCTAATCACCACCATCCTGAGGGCCAAAGTCACCAAACCCGCTATCCGATCGAGAGCGGGGGAAGAGCTCGGGAGCAGAAGGGGAAAAGACCCATCTCATTTACACCCCTTTAAAACCTCCCGAACAAACATACTACTTGCCATGGGAAGGCAAGGAAACCCGATCCAGCGCCCAAAGGCCATGACTTCAGAAAACATGAAAAATATTAAGAAATTTTGCCAGTTCCATCGGGACCGTGGGCATGATACTGAAGATTGCTTCCAGTTAAGGAAGTACATCGAGTCTTTGATAAAGCAAGGCCAACTTCGACACTACCTGCGAATGCCCTCCTTGAAAGGGAGGAAGGAAGAGGAAAAGTAAAGAGATGATGAGGACTATGATTCCGACAGGCGTCGGAACAAAACTCCCAAAAGACATCTGCCACATTCGGCTGGGGTAATCTAGACAATCACCACCGGATTACCTTCGGCGGGAAGAAAGAGGAAAGCCAGAGAGATCTCGGTAATGAAGTTTGGCAACCCATCGAACAAACTTGTTCAAAAAGACGGGTCTACCATAGTTTTCCCACACGATGACCTACTCCTCATTATGGCAAGAATTGGGAGTTGGGAGGTGAAAAGGGTGCTCCTGGACGATGGATCCAACGCTGATGTTCTATTCTCCCATCTGTTGCCAGGATTGGGCATCGGCAAAGCTAACCTAAAACTTGTCACATCTCCCACCTTCAAGGTAGGTCCTTCTGAACTCCCTGTCCTAGGGGATTGATCTACCCCTGATGTTAGGAGGAATTTCTAGTCAAAAAAATCGGGAGCTATTTGCCTCAGTCATAACTAGATTCATAGTCATCGACATCCCTTCTTCTTATAATGCCATCCTCGAAAGGCAGACTCAAGGGAACTTTCATATTCGACCAGATGTGAAGTACTTGATGGTCACCTTCGGCACGAAGGAAGGGGACGCAGAGATATTTATTGACCAAGCGGAAGTCCGAAAGGTCTTCATGAGGGCAAGGCAAAGAATCTACAGAAAGGGAAAAAAGTGACCTAGAAAAAATTGACACTGAGGGTGTAAAGCTTTCCCGGGCCAAAGTACCCGTGTGGGAAAACACTTGGCCGAAGGTGATAAGCAAAAGCTTGTATCTTTCTTTTTAATGAACAAAGATCTATTTGCCTGCTCACCAAAAGACATGCCTGGGGTAGACCCTCACAAAATTCAGCATAATCTTAAAATATGCCCTGACGCGAAGCCCGTGTGCCAAAAGAAAAGAAGCTTTTTGGCACATAAGAATAGCTTCATAAAATCTGAAGTCCAACGGTTAATGGAGGCTGGCATAATAAGGGAAGTCAAGTACCCCGAATGGCTCAGTAACATGGTTATCGCCACAAAGGAAGGGAGTGACAAACTTCGGATGTGCATCGATTTTCAAAACGTAAACAATGCCTGCCCAAAGGATTCATATCCTTTGCCACCAATAGACTAGTTGGTGGACACAACTGCCAAGTATGGTCTCCTTAGCTTCCTTGACGCATTCAGTGGATATCATCAAATCGATGAACCCCGAAGATGAGGAAAAAACCGCCTTCATCACCGAAGTCGGTACATACTGTTATATTAGAATGCCTTTCGGGCTTAAGAACGTAGGAGCCACATACCAGAGGTTGATAAACAGGGTCTTCATCTCCCAAATTGGGAGAAACATGGAGGTCTTCGTCGATGATATGATAGTTAAGAGCAAACCGCCTACTAGTCATGTCACAGACTTGGAGGAAACATTCCACCAACTAAGGACCTTCGAAATTCGTCTTAAGCTTGAAAAATGCATATTCGAGGTAAAGGCAGGTAAGTTCCTTGGATACATGGTATCGGAGAGAGGTATTGACACCAATCCAGAAAAGGTCAAGGCCCTGCTAAGATTCCGAACTCCTACAATGACTAAGGATGTGCAAAGACTCACAGGGAGAATCACGTCCCTTAGCAGATTCATCTCCAGATATGGGGATCGCTGCCGACCATTCTTCAAAGTCCTCACTAAAGCAGGAAAAAATGGGGGCAACCTGGGAACCGAGGTGCACCCCTGGAGCGAAGACTGCCAAAAGGCATGGGAAGAGCTTAAAATCTACCTAACCCGTTTTCCGACACTTCGGCAGCCACATGAAGGAGAGCCCCTTATACTCTACCTGGCCATCATGGAAAAGGCTGTAAGTTCGGTCCTCGTGAAGGAAGACGGGGCAAAGCAGTAGCCAGTATATTATATGAGTAAGTCTCTCCATGGTGCCGAAGTCAGGTGCCCCTTGCTACAAAAAGCTATTTATGCCTTGATACTTGCAAGTAGAAGGCTACGACCCTATTTCCAAGGACACCCTATTGTCGTGCGAAGTAACCTGCCCCTTCTGGATATCCTGAAGTAGGTAGACCACTCGGGAAGGCTTTGGAAGTGGTGCATCGAGCTTGGTGAGTATGACATCACCTATGAGCCGAGGAAGGCAATTAAAGCTCAAGTGTTGGCAGATTTTATTGCCGAGGTGCCCATGGCAGAAGAAAGTCAACCCAGCAGCGGGAATGATGAACCTGAGTGGGCTTTGTTTGTCGACAGGGCCTCCGGATCTGAACATCAAGGAGCTGGAGTAATTCTTCGTGGCCCAGAGGGTATGGAAGCCATGAAAGCCATCAAATTCGGGTTTAATGTCATCAACAACATGGCAGAATATGAAGCCCTCATAGCAAGCTTACGTCTAGCCAGAAGAATTGGTGTGAGAAACCTAAAGGCCTACAGCAATTCTCAATTAGTGGTCCGGTAGATGGCATGGGACTACAACACGAAGGACCCGACCTTTGCACAGTATCATAACCTCGTGTCAAAGCTCATCCAGGAGTTCGACAAGGTACACATCGAGAACGTACCTCGTCGGGACAACGCCGAAGCAGACACTCTGGCTAAGTCAAAAAATTCCACCGAGGTACTAAGACACTCGAGCATAATAGTAATGAGCATAGCAACCTCAAAAAAGGGATGGAAAAATCCCATAAAAGAATATATTAGAACTTTGGAGCTTCCCAAAGACCCTCAAGAAGCAGCGAAAGTGTGAAGGCGTTCCCGACAATATTTTCTATTAGGGGATGAGTTATACCGACAAGGGTATGTAAGCGCCCTGCAAAGGTGTATCAGTGAAAAGGATGTAGAGAGAGTCCTCGAAGAAGTCCACGAGGGGGCCTGTGGTCCCCACATGGGAACTGACGCCTTGGTAGGAGTAATACTCCGCCAGGGGTACTTCTGGCCCACCCTAAGGAAGGACGCAAGGCAGTTTGTCCAGAAATGTGACAATTGCCAAAGACACGCCAACATCCAGAGGCTACCCTCGAAAACGATAACGTCGGCTAATTATCCTTGCCCCTTTGCAGTATGGGGTATTGACCTCATTGGGCCACTCCAGACTGCACCCGGAAGAGTAAAGTTCTGCGTTGTCGTAGTAGATTACTTAACTAAATGGATCGAGGCAAAGCCCTTGGCAATCATTTCAATGAAGGACATATAGAAATTCGTCTGGAAAAACATCATATGCTAATTTGGCATACCGAGGTTGATAGTAGCCGGCAAAGGTTCCCAGTTTATTGACAAGGGATTCCAAGAGTTCACTACCAACCTCGGGATAAAAATGCATTTCGCTCTAGTAGCTCACGCTCAGAGCAATGGGCAGGTGGAGGTGTCCAACAAAACCATAAAGGATGGTTTGAAAAAGAGGTTGAAGGAAGCGAAGGGAAGATGGCCTGGAGAACTCCTTAATATGCTTTGCAACTATCGGACAACTTGCCGAAGGGCCACAGGTAAGATAGCTTTCTCGCTCGTATTCAGCACAGAGGCCATTATTCCTATCAAAATTGTTCAGCCATCAGTAAGAATACAAGTGTTCGATGAAGAGGGGAACGACCTCGGGGTGAGAACTAAGCTGGACCTCTTGGACGAACACAGAGAAGTAGCTGAGCTTAGAAGAAAAGCTTTTCAGTAAAGAGTGGCTATTTCTGCAAACTCGCATGTCAAGCGAAAAGGAATCAAAAAGGGGGACCTTGTCCTCCGCAAGGTAGAGTTCTGACCCCCAACACCCTCTCATGGAGTACTTCGGACAAACTGGGAATGACCCTATTTGGTCCTCGACGAGGTTCGGCCGGGAGTCTATAAGCTCGGCAATACCGAAGGTGGAGAACTGAAAAATACATGGCATTCAGATGCCTTGAGGAAATTCTACACTTAGAAATTTTTCAAAAGATTGTACATTTAGAAAAATTTCTAAGTATAGAAAATTTTCGAGAGCAATGGGCGCACCTAAAAAATTTAACCGAACAAGGCACAAGTAGTTACTTGAGAAAAATACATTTTCTCCAAAGGCACGTCGACTGAACACGGCTGATAAAAATAGGTAAGACAATGCCAAAGGATATTCACTGAAGCAGGTGTTATGCCAAAGACGGTGGATAAAAAAGTGTGAATAATATCTTCCCGAGGGTCATAGACCGAAAGTGGTCAAGTTAACTTTTGGAAACAAAGATTATCTAAAGAGAAACTTGTCTTAAGACTTAGCCAAATTTTGGAGGAAACAAGGAATTTTATTACAAAGAGGAGATTACAAGAAGAAGGTTACAAAGAAAAACAAGAAGAAGCTCTAGACACCTTAGGGACCCCGCCATGATGGGATGCTCCATCGCCAACATCCTTCACCGCGATCCTCTGTGCTGACGGAGCTGTAAAGGGTAGGTTGAGATGATCAATCTTTGACCAGGCCCAACTAGGCCCCTCAGGGATGTCCAAAGCAGCTAAGAAGGAGAGGTTGAGGTCAGGTTACATCACATAGACTTGGTGCCGAGCCAAACAAAAGCCATCTTGAAAAGCAACCTTGGTTGCTTGATCAACCTTGTCATTCTCAACAGACAAGTCGTCCAGCTCATTCCTCAGCTTGACGACCTCCTTCTCCAGCTTCTTCAACTTCTTCTTCTTCTTTGTCTCCTTCTTCAGGGCCTCGACCTCAACCTGAAGATCGACATTGTCAGCAAGGCCCTTCGTCAGGAGAGCGAAATCTTCTTCCTTCTCCTTTTCATAGGACTCGTTGGCCGATGTAAGCGACGACCTTCGTGCCAAGGTCAGACATCTTCTGGGAGAAATCCTTTATGAGCTCCTCCTGGCCCTTCAAGAACTCCTCCTGAAGTTTGGCCGTCTCCTCCTTGGCTATTTTGTTCAACTCGGCGTACTTAACGATTGAGTTGGCACAAAATACTTTGGCCTTCTCCAGGCACTCTTCGGTCTAGGATTGGATCGAAGATTGTTTTGCTGCCCAAGCTTTGAAGTAGCCACTGTATGGCAAGAGCTGTAAAAAGAAGAATGCTTGGTGAAGTTTTGAACAAGAAGAGCAAAACACTTAGAAAAATTTGGAGAATGGACAAGGGATCTAAAGAGTACCTGGGCAGCATGTTCGGACATCCTCGCGGTGAGGATCTCCTCGTTAGGGCACTCCTCGGCCACAGATTTAAATGTGCCTTGGGTGAGCATGCCCTTCGCCTTTTGGGGAGCCATTTGCTGGTTGTCTTCGGAGAACAAATTCAAATCCTCCCTGAAAGACCAGAAAGGCTCCCTCGGAACCTTATCCTTCGGGTTATAGGAGCCCCAAAGGGCCCGCTTCCGGGTGTGCTCCACAATCCAAGCCGAGGGTGCCAGTTCCTCTGCAAAACCACATCGAAGTTCCATCAGTACATTGTCCCTTAGCCATATATCTAGAAGGACCGAGATACTAAAGATGTCTAAATTTACAGAAAAAAGGCTAAGGGGCAAACCTGGCGGAACCTCAGCGACATCATTCGCCTCTTTGGGGCGGCTTTCTTCTTCTGTTCCCCCTTCTCGGCTTGACCAAGAAAGAGGGACTTGTAGAAGATAGCCGATTGATCGCCCATCTCTAAAAAAAGAAGAAAATATCAGTGTAAGTCCAGAGAAATACTTATAGCAGAATTTGAAAAGTGACTTACTCTCGATGATGGTTTCAAAAGTGAGCTTCTTCCGAAGGGGCATCACCAACCATGCCTTTTTCCCGTCGATGGCAGGGGCTGGCATACCGAGGTGGGTCTTGTGCTCCTTGATCACCCCTAATTCCCAAAAAACCTCTTCGACCACAAGGTCCCACTTGATGGGGAAGGGATACAAAGAGCGCTGACGGACCTCGGCATCCCAGTCAGCGACAGCCCCGATACGGCTGTCGAAATCCTCAAACCTCACTGCCAACTCAGGAGTTAACAACTTCTTGGGATAAACGACATTCATCTCCAGCGTCCTTCGGGCCCACCTGGTCGGCATGTAAGACCATGCCTCCGCCACCTTTAGGAAGAAAAACTTCTTTTGCCACCCTCGCCAACTTTCCTTGGTGTCAAAGGTGAACATGTATTTTTTGGTCCCAGCTCCCCGAGGTAGCATGAAATAAAAGCCACCCTTCGGCACCGGATAGAGCTTGTTGTACTACATAAAGATAATGAAGTGGGGTTCTATCTTGAAAACCCCACACATGTAGAGAAAGGCGTTGAAATAAGAATTGGAGTTGGGAGGAAGCTGATTTACGGCAATGCCATGGAATTGGCAAAAGTCACAAATCATCTTCGGAGGAGGAAACCGAAGCCCGGCCTTTAGTTGGGCTCAAAAAATGGTAACCTTATCACCATGATTCATAAAACTAAAAAGGCCAGGCATGGGTAGCCTAGTGACCGAGTAAGAAGGAAGGAAACTTTTCGGTATCCACTTCGCTAATTTTTTCGGAGTAGTACAGCTTGGATGAGACATAAGGGGAACCCAGCTCTCGGGAACAGGTTCGACGGACCTAAGTGGGACAGGGGAAGACATGTTCGGTGAAAAGAAGCGACTTCGGGAAAGGAAGTTAGAAGACCTTGGGAAAGATAAAAATGACTTCGGACGCTAGAAGAAATTAAAACGGAAAAAACCGAGGAAACTAGGGAAGGAAGACCCACCAAAGCTCTTGCGAAAATTAGGATTGGTGGACGCCATCGTAAAAGGTTGCTGGAAGAACGCTCCACCACTTACACTGCCACAGAAAAGGGAGAAAGGCTTGACAATGAACGAGAGTAAGAACAGGACCAAAGGAAAGCAAATGAGGGCTCTAAGGAGGAGGGGGTTTATATAGGCCGAAGGGCATAGACGAATCGTCGCCATAATTACCCCCTGAAGGCGAATCGTCGCCATAACTGCCCCTCGAAGATGAAGCGACGCAATCGATGTAACCGACTCAACTGTCCTCCAATCGCTGCATGACACATGTCACCCAGCACGGGAAAGAAGGGCACGCCTCCTGACAGCACGGAGGCCTAGGCAAGGTTATCTGAAGGGACGCATCCATCTTGTCAGAAGATGTAACGACTCTCTGACTTACTGACAGATGACATAGGCCCAAAAGAAAGAGGCTATCTACCTCAGGCTGACATAATAACTTTAAAAAAGACGGAAATTCAGAAAGCCACTAGGGTGCCAAAAGAGCTACCTCGGTAAAACAGATGCACCTCATAATTGCCGAAATTCCCTCAGAAGGAAATAACCTCAGTTACAAATCTAGTCATTACGATTGAGTTAAGCCATCTCCTTCCCGAAGAATCTCATAATCCACACAAATAGCCGAAGATTCCACTTCAGTCTTTTGAAAAGGGGCATGTGATAGCCGAAGCCTTGGTGGAGTGTCACCCTTAGAAAAGGCAGGCCCCGCCCTCATTTAATGTGAGCAACAACCTTGGGAAAGTAGGGCTCGGCACCCTGACCCCTCGACCTCGGTAGTCCCCCATCACCCTCGGGGAGTAACAGTACTAACCTCGGGAGTATGAAGTATCACCACCCTCGGTAAAGTGACCTGATTAACCTTGGGAAAGGAAGACCCACCGTCTTCGGCAAGGGAAAACACCTCTGGATGAGATTATCCATGCCGAAAAAGCTCGCGACTAACTAGAGCAACCTCGGCAAGGAGCCTTCCTATCCTGAAGAGGTCTCTTTCACTGGAGGGATCTCGGGTACAAGGAAGAAAAGGTTAAGGAGCCTCTGACACGCCGCCCTCGTACATCCTTTGACACGCCGACCTCCCGCAATCCTATCTTTTGGCCAAAACGGCCTATGGACGGCTGGAGGTCCCCACTCCCGACGGTACGGACCACATCTGACCGAACACGTGTCATTGATCTGAATAGGCTGAGCTGAATGGCACCCTCCTAATACCCTCCTATAAATACACGGATAAGGCTCTCAGTAAAAGAAGAATTCTCCACTCTCTATTCTCCACTTATCACTCTTCATTTGGCCAAGTACTAACTTAGGCGTCGGAGGGTCCTTCCCCAAAAAAACACTCCGGGAACCTCCTAACCCTTGTTCTTTAAGTGTTTCAGGCGTACTCTCCAAGCAACTCTCTCCTTCAGACATCCTCCTCACCGGAAGTACCCCCCAGGCTTACCATGTCGTACAACGAAGATGCTGGCGGGCATCACATAGGACATTTGGAAGGAGGATCCATAGCTGATCATGATGTGCAGAATAGTCTGCTATGCCTATGACATAAATGGCATAAGTGGGAGGACGCCCAAATATACACATTTACAATTCAACCTGGATGGATTGAAGAAGCCAGAAAGGCACAAGAGATAGATCCTAATCTGAAAAAGATTTCAGGAGAGGAAAAAGGTTCCTTGTATCAATCCTTTGCCTATAAGCAAGTATTACCGCATTTTAAGGACCGAATCTATGTGCCGAAAGGACAAACTCTCAGGAACGAAATACTTGAAGAAGCTCACACAAGTAAGTTGAAAATACATTAAGGAAGTAAGAAAATGTATAAAAACTTGAAGACTAACTTCTGGTGGCCAAACATAAGGAGAGACATAGTTACTAATGCCTCCAAATGTGCCATATGCCAGAGCATAAACGTAAAGCACCAGAGGCCAGCTAGTACCCTACAGACTCTACCTATACCAGTGTGGAAGTGGGGCAACATAACCATAGACTTTTTGACTAGGTTGCCTATGACTAGATTAAGGCATGATACAATCTGGGTCATTGTGGATAGGGCAACCAAATGTGGTCAATTCTTACCTATGAAACTCACAGATTCTCTCGAGAAGTTAGCCCAAATGTATGTCTAGGAGATAGTGAGACTACATGGAGTGCCAGACTCCATTTTATCTGATAAAGGTCCAAGATTTACAGCTCAGTTTTGCAATGCTTTTCATAAAGTACTAGGAACCAAAATCCACCTGGGTACTGTTTATCATCCTCAGATAGATGGGCAATCTGAAAGGGTGATACAGATCCTGGAAGACATGCCCAGAAGCCGTGTGCTAGATTTCAGAGGTGAATGGGACCAACACTTGCCATTGGTGGAATTTTCATATAACAATAGTTACCAATGTACCATTGGCATGGCACCTTATGAAGCATTATATGGAAAAAGGTGCATGACACCCCAAAATTATTAAAGAGACTACTACCAAATTAAGAAAATTTAAAAAAGATTAAAGGCAGCAAATGAAAGGACCATAGCATTTGTGAACAAAAGAAGGAGATACTTGGAATTTGAGGTTAGTGATAATGTTTGGCTAAAAGTTGCACTAACCAAAGGCACTATCAGATTTGGCAGAATAACCAAGTTAGCTCCAAGATACATAGGTCCTTATGAGATCTTGGACAGAGTTGGCAAGGTAGCATATAGGTTAGCTTTACCGCTAAGCATGTCAAGTGTTCATAATGTTTTTCATATCAGTATGCTTAAAAAGTGTCTATTGGACACAAAGCAAGCTATTGTAATGGAAGACAAATAGTTGGAGCCTAACTTGACATATGAAGAGAAGCCTACAGCTATCTTAGCCAAGGATTCCAGAAGCTTAAGAAACAAGCTCGTTCTCATGGTTAAAGTTCAGTGGTCATACCACTCTAAATGATAAGCAACCTGGGAAACTGAAAGAGACCATATGGAAAGGTATCTTGAAGAATACATAAAGCTAAAGGCTATTTTGGAGGACCAGAATTTTTAAAAGGGGGGGCCGGGAGGATTGTTACCACCTCACAAAAATGGAAGAATTACAAGTTTGTCATAATGGAGAAAAACCATTATATTGTATAATTCTCACCATAGTGATTGAAATATGGGGGGGTAAAAGGACTGATCAATACCTTCTTAAAATTTTTCCACGTTAGTAACTTGGCCCCCAAGAAAAGCCTTAAGGATTGCTTGTTTGTCAAGCAACCTATTGACTTTTTTGTAAGATTTTGGAAATTCTGGAACTCAATTGCAAAACTTTCACAAAAGAGATTTGGAGAGTTATGGGAAGGATATGAATGGTATGAAAGTGATATTGGAGTACCAAATTGCTTATAGAAGACAAGTATGGACAAAGGAAAACACAAGAAGGCTTTAAGGACTGTGTGCCTTTGGTTGTCCATGCTTATGACTTAAGTTAAATGGAAGTTTTGTAGGGTTATCCAACATAAGGATGGGCTACTATCGCATGGGATAAGGAAGTCAAATGTGGGCCAAGAGATTAAGGAAACGAAACCATGGTCTTGTAGCAAGGAAAATGACATAAAGCTTGGCTAAGCATGTTATGTTACCACCTCACAAAATGGGACAATTACAAGTGTGTCATAATGGCTAAAAACCATTATATTGTGTAATTCTCACCATAGTGATTAAAGTGTTGTGGACAAAAGGCATGATGAACACCTCCTTAAAAGTGTTCCAAGTTGGTAACTTGGTCCCCAAGGAAAGCCTTAAGGATTGCTTGTTTGTCAAGCAACCTATGGACTTTTATATAAGGTTTTGGAAATTCGGGTACTCAATTGCAAAACTCTAAAAAAAAAAGACTTGGATAGTTATGGGAAGGATATGAATGGTATGAAAGTGCTATTGGAGGACCAAATTGCTCATGGAAGACAAGTTTGGACAAAGGAAATGTTAGTGTTGTGCCCAAAAGCCAATCATGAGATGATTGTATTTTTACACATTCAGTCATGATATTTTTTTTAAGGCATTAATCCAACAATTATGTTTGTTGTTTTGTTTCTGCGTAACTTAACAAACATAATCGTAACCCTAGAATAATGATATTCTTAAACGTCCCTGGTCTAGTATTATTGTGGAGCGGGTTGCAATAATACATAACGACTAGCATATGTGGAGACTAATATGAGATATGTAATCTACATATGGGTACAAGTTGGAGAACTTGTGTACTAGACCGACCCACCACGAGAACACTACATGGATCGTTATATGAGTGTCATAAGTGATTCTCATAGTGATCATGGTATATGTAGTCCTTCGACCTAAGATCATCAAGGTTCCCTACATGTGAGTCACATACTTTGATACTTTCCTTTGTTGCTCGTAACTTAGTGAACTTGAAGGAGGTCATTGGGTATGTCACATATCATGCGGAGGGATTTGTATGATCAAGATGGGATTTGTCCCTCCTATCTAACGGGAGTGATATCTTCGGGCCCCTTGATAGAGTGAGACTTAGAAAATGCATGGCCATGCTCGGATGAGTTGATATATGATATCAATGTCATCAGTTTAAGTTGGTCTACTCTGTAATCAAGAAACCAAAGACTGGGCTATACGAGAGTGACACATTCCATGTCTCGTGCTTAGTCTTGATATCTTGGACAAAGGGACAATGGCATATATCAATGATGATCATAAAGGTTTAGTCGAATCATCGACAATCTTGTCACTTGGGTAGCAATGATGTGTTGCTAGACACCGCTCATTTCTTATGATCATAAATGTGATTTATGATAATTGCCAACGTCACAAGAGCCTATTGGGTCGCACACATAGAGCTATTTGGATCATTAGAGTGCATGGGCTAATTATTTGGGTTATGGTTTCACTTTAATTTCATATTAATAATGTGCCAAGGAGTTGAGCCATTGTTAAGCCCGAAATTAAATCCTAATTGGATTAGGGCTTTGAAACCCATTAGGCCTGGAAGTTGAGTCTCACTATAAATACAACTTCTAGTGAGAAATTCACAGGTTTCCTTGCCCTAGCCTCCCAAAAGGACAGCCACACTTTTCTCTTCCAATTCCTTGGAGGACGCAGGCTAGCACTACGAGCGCAAGAGAAACACATCTGTCGAGACGTGGTGGAAGCGTGGTGATCCCGAGAGGCTCGTGTAGATACCATAGAGAGCCGGAACATGTCAACTGTTCAGGATTAGGGATTCGACTCTACAGTTGAGTGAGAGATCTCAATCGAAAATTAGGTATGAAAATTTTTGAACACCCAGTTTACCCCATTTCGCTTGGATCGTAGAGGGTTTCGGTTAAATTCTGCTGTGCTGTTTGGCTCCCAAAATCCATCAGGAAACACTAAAGGCAATAAGGACCTAAATGTCCTAGTGTAAACCTTAAGGTGTTCAAGCTTTTGACTTAAGTCTAAGGGTGAAATTGTGGGGTTATCCCACCATGGGGAAGGCAGCCAAGACTTCATAATTAGTTAAAAATGTTGGGCACATGTGTACCAATGAGTTTAAGACAAAGAAACCATAATTAGTGAGAAGGAAAATGACATAAAGCAGGGTTAAGCTTGTTTAAGTGTTTTTTGCGCCCTTAAGCTCATTTAGGGCCATTTAAGCGGCCAAATCACTTATTCCTCTCTCATTTTTGTCCTCCTCCTACCCAAGAACATAGCCACACTTACTCCATGGCCACCATACCTCCAAGATTGAAATTGAAGGCAAAAGAAAGCAAGAAAGAGCAATTGGAGGCTATGTGGTGCTAAGACTTGAGGCACCTAGGATCAAGCTCCAATTTCAGCATGCACATCAAGGTAAGGGTTCTCTAGCTATCATGGGTTGTTTTTTGTAATTTCAAACATCCATGGAGCTATGGTTAAGCTTGGAAGAGAGCCATGAGCTTGACGAACCAAGCTTATTGAGGGGAGTGCACTTATTGAAGGCTTTGTGACCTATTCTCAAGTGCACAAAGATGGCAGTGAAATAAGGGTTTCTAGAGCCCAAACTTAGTACTAACTACTGTTAAAATCCTCCTAAGACCAAGAATTAGCTTGAAGAGGGCTGCCATAGTGATTTGGTTATGGTTATTATGTGTTTTATGGACTAACCTATGGTATATGTTGCTGCCACATTTCATGTGTTTGTTGGTTGTGTACGGCTGCTGCATTTGGTTGCTATATCTTGTATATATGCATTGTGGTTTTTTTGTTTTAGTGTATTTGGATTCAGGTTCTAATAAGGATCACATTACCTTAAGAAACCAACTCTTAGCCTTACTAAGTTTCTCAATGAAACTTACTCCCCTCAATTCTGTCATTTCAGGTCCAGCTGAAAGATCACCTTCAAAATAACCCTTGTGGTTTGATTTTTGATCTGAAATTTCAGGCACATTAACTTCCATATGTCTTGTTATTATCTATAAATATTGGTGATTTTAGGAGCACATTTCGTATTTTTAGTTGTAGTAGTTATTGTGTTGTGCAGCAGCTGTCTAGCATCCTGTTTTTGGAGTCCATTGTGCCTCAGGAACTTCTATAACTTAGGGTGTGTATTTAGATGAGTCAAGACCATTTTGTAGTGCATGTATGCATGTACATGTATTGTATGCAAAATGAGACAAGTATGTGAACATTTGAGTAATGTTTTTGCTATGTAAGTGATGTGGTGCAAAGCTGCCTAAGTGTGAATGATGGGCTGCATACTTGTAAATTCTGTTTTTGCCACATAAAGTTGTTAAATGCAAGGAAATGTATTTCCTATGTGTAATGTACATATATGGGGTAGCCTCGGAGGGCTTTCCCCTTGAGAATGAAGTGTTTGCATGGTTTGGAAAAATTGTATGGGCAAAATGATCCAAAAGTTCCCAGAATTTTGACTCTGGACCTAAAGTTTAATATCTCCCTGTGTAGAATGAATCTTGGTATGAAATTTTGACCACACCTAGAGGACATATATAGTATTAACTGGGATTTTTAATTTCTAGAATTAGAGCCCTGTAGCCAATGATATGATGTTGCAAAGTTGGCTGAGTTACTGTTGATTTGGTCAGAATTTTGTAACCAACTTTAAAAATCTTTAACTTGGTCCATAGGTGGGCTATTGATGTAAAAAAAAATTCCTTGGTTTACTCTAAGTCTCTACTCGGTAATGGATGAAATAAAATAGGGGGGTATGTGGCTAGAATGATACATTTTATTAGTGGAAGTTACAGGCGCAGTGGCTGGTCACTAGAAAAATGTAGCACTAAATGAAGTTCAGGGGCAAAATGGTAATTTTACATCCTGAATAGCCGGGACGAGTCCTAAGTGTTTTGAAATGAATTTTTATAACTTAAATTTCAACCTTAACTCAAACTTAAAGAATAGACAAGAATTTAATCAAGAATGACCAAGTTACAAAGATGGGGGGCTTAATTGCATTAAACTTGAAACCTTGGTGACCTTGATGCTAAGTAAGGGTTTAAGAAGGGAAAGAGAAGGGGGAGGCTGCCATAACCACCTTTTCATCCTTCCCTCACTCATTTCTCTCTCAAATTAAGCTTGGAATCAACTGATCTTTGTGTCAAGAGGTGCAATTCAAGGTGTATAAGCTTGGATGAGCCAATTTCAACCTTGAAACCATGATTTTGAAGCTTGGAAAGGCATTTTTCCACATCCCCTATTTTGGAACGAGGTAAGAAATGTGTTCTTGAATGAATTCATGTCTATTAGTTAGTTTGAAGCTTGGGTTTTGGTTAGAGAATCAAGTTTTAGTGATTAGTGCTTTGTTTTTGGATTGGAATTGGTATAGAACTTTGGTGAGCTTGGTTGGTTGAAAGGGAGATTGATTCTTGCGTGTTACTTGGAGTTGAGGTAAGGGGAGTATGTTTTCAAGTTCATTTAACGCCATTAGCTTGAGTTTGCTTGAAGAATTCGAGTGGTTTTAGCTATGGCATTAGTTAAAGGTTTTGGTTGAATTGTGGTGGACAAGAGGAATTAGGAGGATTGGATTGATGTTACAATACATCATAGCTTAGCTTGTGATAGTTGGTTATGTTCTATGCAACATGTTCTATGTGTGTATGAAATTTGGAGGCATTCCATGCATGTTTGATATGTATAGGAATCATCCAAAGTTCATAGCAGCAAAATGCGCCAATTTCTGCATTTCTACAGATTGGCAACGCATTGCCAATTACAGGTCGACACCAGTGACACGTTGCCAATCCAGTGAAAGTTCATAGAACGTTACCAACTGTTGCGACGTGTCGCTATAGACAAAATGGGCAGAATTTTCACATTTTGCTAGGATGATCCAAGTGAGACCTAAGGGGGTTCTTAGCGTACCTAGGGGTCTAAGGATTTCGGGGGTACTCTGAGACTTCTAAAAGTCCCACAAAATATAAGAGTTTCCTTGAGTTTTGTAGAGTTTTAAGGTTGCTTGTGCAACAAGCAAGGAAACTATGTTGCAAATGAGCATAATTAGCTACCACTAGCTCAAGAACCCTTGTCGGCCTAGCCATGCCATAGCCATGAGGTCGCAAGGGCGAAACTGTTACCACCTCATAAAATGGGAGAATTACAAGTGTGTCATAATGGCTAAAAACCATTATATTGTGTAATTCTCACCATAGTGTTTGAAGTGTGAGGGGTAAAAGGCACGATCAACACCTCCTTGAAAGTGTTCCAAATTGGTAACTTGGCCCCCAAGAAAAGCCTTAAGGATTGCTTGTTTGTCAAGCAACCTATGGACTTTTTCGTAAGGTTTTGGAAATTCGGGTACTCAATTGAAAAACTCTCAAGAAAGAGACTTGGAGAGTTATGGGAAGGATATAAATGATATGAAAGCGCTATTAGAGGACCAAATTACTCATGGAAGACAAGTTTGAACAAAGGAAACACTAAAGGCAATAAGGACCTAAATGTCCTAGTGTAAACCTTAAGGTGTTCAAGCTTTTGACTTAAGTCTAAGGGTGGAATTGTGGGGTTATCCCACTATGGGGAGGCAGCCATGACTTGATAATTAGTAAAAAATGTGGGGCACATGTGTACCAATGAGTTTAAGACAAAGCAACCATAATTAGTGAGAAGGAAAATGACATAAAGCAAGGTTAAACTTGTTAAGTGTGTTTTGGGGCCCTTAAGCTCATTTAAGGCCATTTAAGTGGCCAAATCACTTATCCCTCTCTCATTTTCGTCCTCCCCCAGCCCAAGAACACATCCATACTTCCTCCATAGCCACCACACCTTCAAACTTGCAATTGATTGAAATTGAAGGCAAAAGGAAACAATTGGAAGCAAACTAGAGCTATTTCTTGCATACTTCAAGGATTAAACTTCAAATTTCGCCTACTGACTTTGGTAAGGGTTCTCTTGCTCTCATGGAATGTTTTCTGAAATTTTCAAACATCCATGGAGCTAGGGCTAAGCTTGGAAGAGAGCCATGTGCTTGATGAACCAAGCTTATTGAGGGGAGTGCACTTATTGAAGGTTTTCTGACCTATTGCCAAGTGCACAAAGATGGCAGTTAAGTAAGGGATATCTTGCTCTCATGGGTTGTTTTCTGTATTTTCAAATATCCATGGAGCTATGGCTAAGCTTGGAAGAGAGCCATGAGCTTGATGAACCAAGCTTATTGAGGGGAGTGCACTTATTGAAGGTTTTGTGACCTAGTGTGAAGTGCACAATGATGGCAGTAAAGTGAGGGTTTCTAGAGCCCAAAGTTAGTACTAACTACTATTAAAATCCTCCTAAGACCAAGCATTAGCTTCAGGAGGGCTGCCATTGTGATATATTTATGTTTGTTACATGTTTTATGCACTAACCTATTGTATATGTTGCTGCCACATTTCATGTGCTTGTTGTTTGTGTTTGGCTGCTGCATTTGATTGCTATATCTTGTATATATGAATTGTGGTTTTTGTGTTTTAGTGTCTTTGGATGAACATTTTAATGAGGATCACATTACCTTAAGAAACCAAGTGTTACCCTTACTAAGTTTCTCAATGAAACTTACTCCCCTCAATTCTGTCATTTCAGGTCTAGCTGAAAGATCACCCTCAAACTAACAGTTCTAGTTTGAGTTTTGATCTGAAATTTTAGGTACATGAACTTACATATTTCTAGTTGTGATCTGGAAATTTTGGTGATTTTAGGAGGACATTTGGTATTTTTATTGGTGGTACATATTGTGCTATGCAGCAGCTGTCCAGCATCCTGTTTCTGCAGTCCATTGTGTCTCAGGCACTCCTGTAACCTAGGGTGAGTATTTAGCTGAGTTAAGACCATATTGTAGTGCATGTAGGCATGTAAATGTAGTATATGTAAAATGAGACAAGTATGTGAACATTTGAGTAATGTTTTGGCTATGTAAGTGATGTGATGCAAAGCTGCCTAAATGTGAATGATGGGCTGCTTACTTGTAAATTATGTTTTGGCCACATAAAGTTGTTAAAAGATATGGAATGTAATTCCTATGTGTAATGGACATATATGGGATAGCCTTGGAGGTCTTTCCCCTTGTGAATGAAGTGTTTGCCTGGTTTGGAGAAATTGTATGGGCAAAATGGTCCAAAAGTTGCCAGAATTTTGAATCTGGACCTAAAGTTCAATAACTCCCTGTGTAGAATGAATATTGGTATGAAATTTTGACCAAACCTAGAGAACATCTGGAGGGTTAATTGGGATTTTGAATTTCTGGATTTAGATTACTGTAGCCAAAGATATGACGTTTTAAATTTGGCTGAGTTATTGTTCATTTGGTCAGAATTTTGTAACCAACTTCAAAAATCCCTAACTTGGTCCATAGGTGGGCTATTGATGTAAAAAAAAATTTCTTGGTTTTATCTAAGTCTCTAATTGATAATGGAGTGAATAAATAGGGGTCTATGTGGCTAGAATGATACAGTTTATTAGTGGAAGTTACAGGTGCAGTAGCTGGCCACTAGAACTTAACAAGACTGCCTAATGTGTGGAAGCCAAAACTAAGACTTGTGCTAGTGTTTTCCTTCTTTGCTGCCATGGTGTGCATGAAATGTGAATATGTGTGTGATGGTTGGACCAATATGCATGTATTTACATAGTGCCCAGGAGGGCCACTTGGGTATGCACACTAAGGGTAGTGTTCTAATGTCCTACAGAACATTACCAATCCTGGGAATCTAAATGCACAGTTTTGGCACCATAATTAGACTACCCCGGAGTGGGTAATAGAAACCTTGGTCATCTAGTCTACAACAAAATGTCTTATAGCCTAGTCTACAAAGTTCCACCATAATTCCCCTGCATAACGACTATGGGAAGACTACATGATTCCATCCAGTAAGCTTCGGCTTGCTAGGAGCAGGTTAGTGATCAGAACTCGCTAGGCACGGAGTGATGTACCATGAGGAGGACTAGTTTGAGGAGAGGTCTCAAAGGCCTAGTTATATGTGCATATATCAGACCCTCATGTTGTGTGAGCTCGCAGCAAGTTTACATATGTTCATCATATGTCCAGTCCTAGTAATTTTCTTGCAGGTACACTGAAGACCCCTTACTGAGAATTGTCGAATTCTCACTCCCTAGTTATGTTATGCAGAGACTGAAGTTGCTGGACCGGATAATCATTGAGGATTATCGCGGTAGTGTTCTTTTGAGTGTACTGGTACGGCATTTGAGAATCCTTGTGATTCTAGTCTACATGGTGTATTTAGTTGGCTTGTTGGTCAAGTAATAGTACTAACTACTATCTTCCTTTGGTTGCAGAGCCTAGTCACACTTGGCAAGGACTTTTGAGACTTGCCACTGGGACGTATACCCAAGGTGGGAGTTAAGTCAAAGAGATCTTAGTAGAGGCTTGTATTTATACAGTACTTTCAGTTGCCTCCATAGTCTATGTTATAAGGAGTCCTCGACTCTAGGATTGCTGTTGGGTGAGGGCATTAGTCTACTTTATGTATGAATGTTCTCACAAGTTGTTATGTGTAGTAAACTCACACAAATGTTGATTTTGTATGTTTTGGCTATTTATACTTATTTTGTGTAGAAATTACTTGGCCAAGTTAATGTTTTATGGTTTTAATAAACCAAGTCAAAGCATAAAGAGCATGCATATTGCATATTCTAGGATAATCAACTAGTATCACGGGATTTAATCTACACACATACACAACTAGCGAATTGCAATCCACCGTGAGACCAGCTCTCACAGGCTTCCTAGTCAAGGGCCAAGGACGGGCGTGTCAGTTTTTGGTATCAGAGCTTAGGACTTATTTGATAGATATTGGAGGCTAAGACTGAGATCTAGTTTGGAAAGTCCAAGTGCTAGGAAGTTAGTACTGACCAACATCTGGGGAATGTTCTCTGGCTGTAGTTGTAGGTTGTTATGGTTGATACTAGGTTAGGAGCTTCAAGAGGAACTAGGGAACCTGGTGAAGGTTCTAGTGACCCAGTTGTGGCCAGACTGGATGAGATATCCAGGGTATTACAGGTGTTGACACAGACTATGGCCCAAGTGGCACAAGGTATGAACACCCTTGCGACCGAGATGTTCAGAGATTATGAGGACAGAGGTGTTGTCCAGGAGGAGAATGACCCACAACAGGATCAAGAAAGGCATGCTGAGCAACAGCAAGTGCCTAGGGTTCATGAACGCAGAAATCATGTTCATGAGGAGGAAGAAGAACCAGAGGTGATGGAGGCTCCGAGGAGGGGAGACACTCCACATCAGATGAGATTGTTGGAGAAATTTAAGACTATTGATACATCGAGCTTTGATGGGACAGGTGATCCCGATAGAGAAGAGGACTGGTTGTCCAGAATGAATAGACTTTTCACTTGTGGTGGTTATGAATCAGAGCAAAAGATGATTCTAGTGCCTTTCTTTCTGATAGGAAGGGCTAGTCTATGGTGGGATGATGTGATGGAGTTGTTGAGGGAAAGTAATGGTACTCACCCAGAGCACAAGAAGAAGGTGCTCAAGTGGTCAGACTTCAAGAAGAAGTTTAGACAGGAGTATATCAGTGAAGCTGCATAGGATCATAGGAGGATTTAGTTTAAGAATCTGATACAGGGAGAGATGTCTGTGCGGGAGTATGAGCAGCACTATAATTCTCTTATCCGGTATGTTCCGTACATGATGGGCAATGATGAATTGAAGCCTAAGAAGTTCTTGCAAGGTTTGAAACCTATACTCAGGAGGTATATGGCAACAGTAGATATTAGGAGCTATCGCCAAGTGGTTCAGAAGGCGTTGGCCTTAGAAAGAGAATTTGAGGATATAAGGGCACCTAGCAAAAAGGTGGAGGTTGGACTAGCCAACCTAGGAAAAAGTGCTAGGAAGTGACCAATGGTGGAAAACCAAGATCCATCTAAGATAAGGAAGACAGGTTTATGTCCTAGATGCAGACGGTTTCATGGTGGAAGACCATGTACTCTGGGGATAGATGTTTGCAATATCTGAGGTCAGAGAGGACATTGGGCGAGGCAATGCCAAAGAGCTCGACCGATGTCAAGTTTGCCCCAAAATTTACCCCATGTACCCTTCGCCATAGGGAATCGCCCTGGTGTAGCCACAGCAGCAGTTGAGCCGAGGATTTTCGCCTTGACTAGTCAAGTGACCAGAAAGCCAGCCGCCGTTCGAGATAATTTTACTTTTCAGAACGGTAGTGTTAGAGTGCTATTTGATACGGGAGCTACTCTTTCAGTGATATCTTCTGCCTTGGTAGATAAGTTTGAGTTGCAGCGAGAAATCTCGAGTGAGTTGAGACTCATCAGAACTGCGGGGAGGGGTTTTATTGTAACCAATGAAGTGGTTACTAGGTATCCCTTGCAGTTTGGCGACCATGATTTTTGTTGCGAATTGTGGCTGATGGAGTTGAGGTCTTATGACCTAGTGCTGGGAATCGATTGGCTAAGTAAGCATCAAGCACAAATCAACTGTGCGAATCACTCAGTCGACATTACTGATGCTTAGGGAGCTAGAGTGAATTGCACAGGAGGATTGGCGTCTAGTGCTAAAAGTTTGCACTTTAGACTTATGGATACCATCCCTATAGTTGGTGAATAAGAGTATTATTTGTTGAATGGAGTGCCTGTAGAGGAGGAACTTGAGAAAATTCTTGTAATGAATTAGTTTCCTGAAGTGTTTCCAGTAGAGTTACCTGGGTTACCACCTAAAAGGGATACTGAGTTTGCGATCCATCTGTAACCAGGGGTCGAACCTATTTCAGTACCACCTTATAGGATGTCAGCTCCTGAGATGGATGAGTTAAAGAAGCAGTTGGAGGAACTCCTAAGGAAAGGCCTTATAAAACCTAGTGTATCATAATGGAGAGCTCCAGTGTTATTTGTGAAGAAGAAAGACGAAACTTTTAGATTATGCACGACTATAGAAAGTTGAATGCAGTGACAATCAAGAATAAGTATCTACTTCCTAGAATTGATGATCTGTTTGACAGGCTCAGGGGAGTGAAAATGTTTTCTAGAATTGATCTTCAGTCTGGGTTTTTTTAGATTAGAGTTAAGGAGGAAGATATTCCAAAAATTGCTTTAAGGACAAGGTATGGACATTATGAATATACAGTTATGCCGTTTGGTGTGACGAATGCTCCAGTAGTATTTATGAAAGCCATGAATCAGATCTTTAAGCCGTTTCTGGATCAGTTTGTTAAAGTTTTCATGGATGACAATTTGGTATATTCACAGTCTACATCAGAGCATGAGAAGCACCTTAGAATAGTTTTGCAAGTGTTGAAGGATAATAAGTACTATGCAAAGTTGTCTAAGTGTGAGTTTTGGTCCAAGAGGATCCAGTTTTTGGGGGATATCATCAGTGCTTAGGGTTTGTCAGTTGATCCTGAAAAAGTTCAAGCAGTAGTTGAGTGGAAAAGACCAACTACAGTTACTAAGGTCAGGAGTTTCTTAGGCTTGGCATGTTACTACAGACATTTTATAGAGAATTTTTCTATGATAGCTACACCATTGACAACCTTGACCAAAAAGACTCAGAAGTTTGAGTGGGCACCGAAGTGTGAAGAAGCTTACATGGAGTTGAAGGAAAGATTGACTAGTGCACCTATACTTGTTTTGCCAGATCTGAAAAGGGCTTTTACAGTGTATTCTGATGCATCTGGTTCTGATTTGGGATGTGTATTGATGTAAGATAGTCAGGTGATTGCTTATGGTTCAAGACAGTTGAGGCCTAGCGAGTTGAACTATCTTGTTCATGATCATGAGCTAGCAGCAGTAATTTTTGCACTAAAGTTGTGGAGGCATTATTTGATGGGAAGGTCATTCAGAATCTTCACCGATCATAAAAGTTTGAAATATTTGTTCACCCAGAAGGATCTGAACATGAGGCAGCGGTGATGGATTGAATACATCAAGGATTATGATTGTTCAATTGAGTACTGTCTTGGTAAAGGAAATGTGGTAGCAGATGCATTGAGCCGGATGTACACAGGAGTAATCTTATCTAAGGATCAGGCTACGGACTCTTCTGAAGGAGTATTGAGGGACTTTTTCTTTGCTTTGCAAGAATTATGGCAAAGTCGAGAGAAATCCCTAGTCTATGTTTTGGAAGTGCAGTCAGCTTGGTTAGTCAGAGTTAAAGAAGCTCAGATGAAAGATCCGTTGTTGAAGAATATTTCAGGAGAAGCGAAGCTTGGCAGTATGAGGAAGGAATTCAGATACAAGGATGGAATACTACATTTTGGAGGTTGTCTCTATGTACCGAATGTGGATGGACTTAGGCAGCAAGTCCTACAGGAGGCACATAGTAGCACTTTGAATATTCACACTAGTGTGAGTAAGATGTATCAAGATCTGAAGACACATTTTTTGTGGCCAGGATTGAAAAGGGAAGTAGGAGGACATGTGGCAAAGTGTCTAACATGTCAAATGGTTAAAAGCAGAACATCAGAAACCAGCAGGCACACTTCAGAGTGTACCTCTGCCAATAAGAAAATGGGGATCCGTTACTATGGATTTCCTACTGGGGTTACTGAATTCTCGGAGTTAGCATGATGCAATATGGGTAGTGGTTGATAGACTGACGAAGTTGGCACACTTCATACATATCAGAGTCACTTATACATTCGAGAAGTTCGCTCAGTTGTATCTCAAGGAGATTATGAGACTCAATGGGATACCAGATCAGATTATATCTGACAGAGATCCTCGGTTCACATCAGGATTTTGGAATGCTTTTCAAGAAGCATTGGGGAGCAAGGTTATTCTTAGTACTGCTTTTCATCCTCAGACTGATGGGCAATCTGAGAGAGTGATTCAGACTTTGGAGGATATGCCATGGATGTGTGTCGTGGATTTCAAAGGTCATTGGGATCAGCATCTACCACTGATCGAATTTGCTCATAATAACAGTCATCAAACTATTATTGGTATGGCACCATATGAGCCTCTATTTGGAAGATGATGTATGACACCTCATTGTTGGGTAGATCCTTCAGACAGAGCCATTATTGGTCCTAAGATTATCATTGATGACACAGCTAAGATCAAGTTAATTCAGAAGCGAATTAAAGCAGCCAATGACAGGCAGACTAAGTATGAAAATTTGAGAAGAAGAGACTTGAGTTTTGAAGTTGGGGACAAGGTACTTCTAAAAGCGTCACCCATGAAAGGAGTTAGCCATTTTGGGCAAAGGGCAAGTTAGCTCCTAGGTATATTGGACCCTATGAAATATTGGAGAAGATTGGGAAAGTTGCTTATCGGTTAGCATTACCACCTAACCTATCTCAAGTGCATAACGTGTTTCACGTTAGTCTACTCCAAAAATGCACAGTGGAACTGGGACAGGTAGTTAATTCTTCAGTGATACCCATTCAAGAAGACTTGACCTACAAGGAGAAAACCATTCAGATACTTGATAGGCAAGTCAAGAAATTGCGGACTAAGTGGATTCCGATGGTAAAGATCCTTTGGTCTAACCATACTGAGGAGGAAGCTACCTGGGAGACAGAGCAGGATATGCTAAAAAGATATCCTGTATTTTTCCAGAGTTATAGCGGAATTTGGAAGACCAAATTCAAAAAGAAGGGGAGAATGTTATGGCCCTTCTAGTGGGAAGAAAAATTGAGGAAGGTAAGGTGATCTAAATTAAGTTTAGAACCTTAATTCAAGTTTACATAGCAAGAATAGAGAAGTTTAGCAAAGTTCACTAAGTTCCGAGAAAAATAAAGCACTGAACGAAGTTTAGGGGCAAAATGGTAATTTTGCATCCTGAATAGCCGGGACGAGTCACGAGTGTTTTGAAATGAATTTTTATAACTTAACTTTCAACCTTAACTCAAACTTAAAGAATAGAGAAGAATTTAATCAAGAATGACTTAGTTATAAAGATGGGGCGCTTAATTGCATTAAACTTGAAACCTTGGTGACCTTGATGCTAAGTAAGGGTTTAAGAAGGGAAAGAGAAGGGGGAGGCTGCCATAACCACCTTTTCATCCTTCCCTCACTCATTTCTCTCGCAAATTAAGCTTGGAATCAAGTGATCTTGGTGTCAAGAGGTGCAATTCAAGGTGTATAAGCTTGGAGGAGCCAATTTCAACCTTGAAACCATGATTTTGAAGCTTGGAAAGGCATTTTTCCACATCCCCTATTTTTGAACGAGGTAAAAAATGTGTTCTTGGTTGAATTCATGTTTATTAGTTAGTTTGAAGCTTGGGTTTTGGTTAAAGAATGAAGTTTTAGTGATTAGTGCTTTGTTTTTGGATTGGAATTGGTGTAGAACTTTGGTGAGCTAGGTTGGTTGAAAGGGAGCTTGATTCTTGCGTGTTACTTGGAGTTGAGGTAAGGGGAGTATGTTTTCAAGTTCATTTAATGCCAATAGCTTGAGTTTGCTTGAAGAATTCGAGTGGGTTTAGCTGTGGAATTAGTTAAAGGTTTTGGTTGAATTGTGGTGGACTAGAGGAATTGGGAAGACTGGATTGATGTTACAAGACATCATAGCTTAGCTTGTGATAGTTTGTTATGTTCTATTCAACATGTTCTATGTGTGTATGAAATTTGGAGGCATTCCACGCATGTTTGATATGTGTAGGAATCATCCAAAGTTCATAGCAGCAAAATACGTCAATTTCTGCATTTCTACAGATTGGCAACACGTCGCCAATTACAGGTTGACCACAGCGACGTGTAGCCAATCCAGCGAAAGTTCATAGAATGTTACCAACTGTGACGACGCATCGCCATAGACAAAATGGGCAGAATTTTCACATTTTGCTAGGATGATCCAAGTGAGACTTAAGGGGGTTCTTAGTGTACCTAGGGGTCTAAGGATTCTGGGGGTACTCCAAGACTTCCAAAAGTCCCACAAAATATAAGAGCTTCCTTGAGTTTTGTAGAGTTTTAAGGTTGCTCGCACAACAAGCACGGAAACTTTGTTGCAAATGAGCATAATTAGCTACCACTAGCTCAGGTGAGAGGTTTAGAACCTTTGTCAGCCTAGCCGTGTCGTAGCCATGAGGTCGCAAGGTGAAACCTTGTTCATCTAGTCTACAACAAAAGGTCTTATGGCCTAGTCTACAAAGTTCCACCATAATTCCCTTGCATAACGACTATGGGATGGCTACATGATTGCATCAAGTAAGCTTCGACTTGCTAGGAGCGGGTTAGTGATTAGAACTCGCCAGGCACGGAGTGATGCACCGTGGAGAGGACTAGTTTGAGGAGAGGTCTCAAAGGCCTAGTTATATGTGCATATATCAGACCTTCATGCTGTGTGAGCTCACAACCAGTTTACATATGTTCATCATATGTCCAGTCCTAGTAATTTTCTTGCAGGTACACTGAAGACCCCTTACTAAGAATTGTCAAATTGTCACTCCCTAGTTATGTTATGCAGAGACTAAAGTTGCTGGACCCGGTAATCATTGAGGATTATCGCAGTAGTGTTATTTTGAGTGTACAAGTACTGAGAATCCTTGTGATTCTAGTCTACATGGTGTATTTAATTGGCTTGTTGGTCAAGTAACAGTACTAACTATTATCTTCCTTTGGCTGCAGAGCCTAGTAGCACTTGGAAAAGAATTTTGAGACGCGCCATTGGGTCGTGTACCCAAGGTGGGAGTTAAGTCAAAGAGATCTCAGTAGAGGCTTCTATTTATATAATACTTTTAGTTGCCTCCATAGTCTATGTTATAAGGAGTCCTCGACTCTAGGATTGCTATTGGGTGAGGGCATTAGTCTAGTTTATGTATGAATGTTCTCACGAGTTGTTATGTGTAGTAAACTCACACAATGTTGATTTTGTATGCTTTTGCTGTTTGTACTTATTTTGTGCAGAAATTACTTGGCCAAGTTAATGTTTTATGGTTTTAATAAACCAAGTCAAAGCATAAAGAGCATGCATATTGCATATTCTAGGATAATCAACTAGTATCATGGGATTTAGTCCGCACACATACACAACTAGCCAATTGCAATCCACCGTAAGACCAGCTCTCACAGGGCTTCCTGGGCAGGGGCCAAGGACGGCCGTGCCATTTTGTGTGTTAGTTACTTTGGATGTAGGTTTTAATGAGGGTCATATTTTCTTAAGAAACCAAGGGTTTCTTTTACTAAGTTTCTCAATGAAATTTAGTCCCTTCAATTCTGCCTTTTCAAGTCCAACAGAAAGATCACATTCAAACTGACCTTTGTGGTCTTATCTTTGATCTAAAATTTCAGGTACTTAAACTTTCATGTGTTTAGTTGTGATCTGGAAAGTTTGGTGATTTCTAGAGCACATTTGGTATTTTTAGTGATGTTGCTTATTGTGTTATGCAGAAGCTGTCTAGAATCCTATTTCTGGAGCCAATTGTGTCTTAGGAACTCTTGTAACTTAGGGTACATATTTAGCTAGGTTAAGGCCATTATGTAGTGCATGTATGAATTTACATGTAGTGCATGTAAAATGAGACAAGTATGTGAACATTTGAGTAATGTTTTGGCTATGCATGTGATGTGGTGCAAAGCTCCCTAAGTGTGAATGATAGGTTGCTTACTTGTAAATTTTATTTTGGCCACATAAATTTTCTAGATGCAAGGGCATGTAATTCCTATGTGCATTGGACACGTATAGGATAGCCTTAGAGGGCTTACCCCTTGTGAATAAAGTGTTTGGAGAATTATGAAATTTTGTATGAGCAAAATGGTCATAAACTGAGCAGAATTTTGACTCAGCACTCAAAGTTTATATCCCCCTTTGTAGAAATAATCATGGTATGAAATTTTGGTCACACCTAGAGTACATATAGGGGTTGAACTAGGATTTGTAATTTCTAAATTTGAAGCTCTGTAGCCAAAGATATGATGTTCCAGATGTGGCTAAGTAACTGTTCATTTGGTTAGAATTTTCAAACCAAGTTAAAAAATCCCTAACTTGGTCCATATGTGGCCTATTGATGTAAAATCAAATTCCTTGGTTTGGTTAAAGACTCTAATTGATAATGAAGTAAGGAAAACATAAGGTTACATGGCTAAATTAATACAGTTTTTTGGAAGAAGTTTTTGGTGCAGTAACTGGTCACTTACACTTAATAAGATTGCCTACTATGTGGTAGCCAATATTAAGACTTGTTCTAGTTTTTTCATTCCTTCCTACCATGGTGTGCATAAAATGTGAATATGTGTGTATTGGTTGGACCAATATGCACGCATTTACATAGTACCCAAGATGGGCACTTGGGTATGCACACTAAGGGTATTGTTTTGATGGCCTACACCATAACTGGACTACCCATAGTGGTTAACATTTTCTCTCATTTCTACTTTTTCTTAGGCCTTAGGCGAAGGAATCTGTAATAGTGCCAAAGTTGACCTTGTTTGATTAAGAACTCGAAGTACTTTCTCAATTGGAAGCAATCCTCAGTATTATGCCCGTAGTCCTGGTGAAATTGGCAGTACTTCTTCATGTTCTTTTTGTTATCAGAGGTCATGGCCTTGGGACATTTGACTAAAATTCCTTACCTTTCCAAGGCCATGAGGATATTCATCCTTCAAGTGTTGATGGGGGTGAATGTCATTGGCTTTCTTCCCCTGGATTTTCGAGATCTGCCTCCTCCCTTGGATTGATAACAAGGTTGGTGACTATTGCCTTTGGACTAGTGATGATCAGACTTTGCCCCTCCCATTCTTAGTTCCTCAGCTACCATATGTTGCTTTGCCATTCAATAGAATTCACCAAGTTCGTCAGGGGAATTTTTTGAGAACTTATAGAAAAGCTGTAAGTTTCTCCTTAGCCCTTTGATCATTATGAGGATTTGAATCTCAGGATGGAGGTGCGGGACACTAAGTGCTTCTCTGTTGAATCTCTTGACATAGTCCTAAATGGTTTTCCCATTCTTTTGTGCTATATCGAACATTTGAATGGGCATTTTCTCCATTGGCCTAGTCCTTAGGAATTGTTGGTTGAAGGCGGTAGATATTTCCTGAAAGCCCATTATGGTCCTAGGTGCCAATGAGTTGTACCATGCAGTTGCTGTCCCAGATAAGGTGACCTTGAAGCACTTGCAAAGGGTGGCATCATTGGCGACATGTACGTGACCATTTTTAGTTGAGTTGCTGCATCATGTTGGCTACTATGGAGCACTAGAAATCGTGCAAGAAGTGCATAGTGACCATCAAGCACGAGCTGGGACTTCAGAATGCCTTTATCTTTAGAACACTGAGTCTTCACGATGGCGATTTGGGAATGAGTTCCCATATATGGCACCAAATGATGCTCTACCACATCTTTGATGTAGGACATGTTGATTGGACCTCCGGTAGAACTTTGCATGAGTAATAATTGCAACACTTGGAGAATAAGGGTTAGGAGCTCCTTGAAGTGTTTTTCCAGGGGAGGGATCTCCAACACCAAACTTAGCATGAATGGAGAAGCTATTTAAGATTAGAGAGCAAAAAATGAGTGTAGCTCTTATTCTTTACCTGGGAGCCTCCCCTGAGTATTTATAGGAGGCCAGGAGGAGGAGGCCATTATGCCCAGCATCAATAGATCAGGACACGTGTTCAACCAGATTTAGTCCGTACCTTCAGAGAGAGGTGTCTAAAGCTGGACATAGGTGGTTATAGTTAGAGGGTAAGGGCATGTGCGAGGTTTCTATCAGAAATCCCCTAACTGTATTTGTCATTTCTCCGTAAGATCCCTTTGGACAAGGATTTCCCCATGGGTGATTGGAGAAAACCCTTTGGATGGGCGAACCAACTTTGGGTGACATTTCTTCTATCGAGGGTGATAGACCTACATTCCCGAGGTTGGTAATGTACACTCCTGAGGATGGTAAGGAGTCTTTGTCTCAAAGTCAATCGTATATATATCCGACGGTGGTGTAGAGAATTCTCCCAAGGTTGGTCATGTATCTTTCCGAGGGTGGTGCCAAGTCTGCCAATGAGAAGGTCATGTAGGCGATAACCTTTTGGCTATCAAGGGTTATGATAGCCTCCCATCCTTAAGGATTATGGTCCCCCAAATTCTTCATTAGGTTTTGGTAAACATTTGGGTAATTCCTTGAAATCTTTTCTTCCGCTTCTCAAGTAGCCTCTTCTTGAGTATGGTTACCCCACTGAACTTTTACCATGGAAATCCATCTACTCCTCAATTTCCTTGTGTCTTTTTCTAGGATTTGGATATGCACTTCTTCACAAGATAAACTTGGTGTTATAAGTGCACTAGTAGGTAAAACTACTTGCCTGGAACTGGGGACGTTCTTCTTTAGCAAGCTTACATGAAAAAATATCATGTACATGCCCAAGTTCAAGTGGCAAATCCAACATATATGCCACATTTCCAATCTTAGCCAACACTTATGATGGCTCAATGTATCTTGGGGCTATCTTTCCTTTCTTACCAAACCTTACCACTCGTTTCATAGTAGAAACCTTGAGCCACACCCAGTCCCCTTCTTGGAATTACAAGTCTTTTATTTCTTTCAAGTTAGCATAAGACTGCTACCCATCATTAGCAGCCTTCATCCTAGTTTGGATCAGCCTTATCTTTTCAATGGTCTCTCCGATGATTTCTAGCCCTAACTCCAATTTTTCTGAAGGTTCATGGCAATAGTGGGGAGTAGTGCACCTCCTTCCATAACAAGCTTCATATGGTTCCATTTGAATCACTAAATGGTATGCATTGTTGTCTAGGAATTCCACTAAGGGTAGGTGCACATCCCATTCTCCTTGGAAATCAATCATACAACATCTCAGAATATCTTCTAGAACTTGAATTGTTCTTTTTGTTTGTCCATTAGTCTATGGATGGTATGTTGAGCTAAACTTCAGTTTAGTACCCAGGGCATTATGTAGGGATTTCCAGAACCTAGAAACAAACCTAGGATCTTTATCTCAAAGAATGTCATCAGGTACTCCATGAAGCCTCACTATTTCCTTTATGTAGAGCTGGGCAAGCTTGTCTAGTGAATCAGTTAGGTTCATAGGTAGGAAGTGGGCTACCTTGGTCAATCTATCTACAATGACCCAAATGGCATCATGTCTTCCTCTTATTAGTGGCATTCCTACCAAAAAGTCCATAGATATGGATCCCCACTTTCTCTCAGGTATAGGTAAGCTTTAAAGCTTCCCTCCTGGTTTTCTAGTGCTCAACTTTCACTTTTTGGCACACTTTACACTTAACTACATAAGTTCCAATATCATGCTTTATATACGGCCACCAAAAATAAGCTTTAAGGGCATGATACATCTTAGTAGTTCCTAGGTGAATACTCACCTTGCCTGAGTGTGCTTCTTCCAAAATTTGAGGCCTAAGGTTATCCTTTTCAGGTACATACCGCCTATTCAACAAGTACAATAGTTCTTGCTTATGGGAGAAACCTTGGAATAGCTCTCCCTTCCTCTGGCCAAACACCAAATCAATCTTTTCATCACTAAGTTGTGCTTCTTTGATGAGTTTCTTCCATTCAGGGGTAATGGTGAGCTTATTTAATTGTTCAAGCTTCAACTTTCTGAACTACCTTGCTAGGCATGTTAGGCTAAGGCTTTCGGCTTTGCTTCCTTCTTCTCCTCCTTTAAGCACTCTAGTATAACTCTTGCTTAAGGCATCAGCTACAACATTGGCCTTGCTAGCTGTGTACTCAATCACACAGTCAAAATCTTTAAGGTATTCTAACCATCTTCTCTGCCTCATGTTCAAGTCCTTCCGGCTGAAAAGATACTTGAGGCTCTTATTATCGTTATAGACCTGAAACTTATTGCCTAGCAAATAGAGCCTCAATTTCTTAAGTGCAAAGAGCATAGTTGCCAATTCTAGTTCATGCACTGAATAATTCTTTTCATGTGTGATGCCCGGCAGCATCTTCGTCGGGTGACATTATGACTTCGAGAGGGACTTCTTGAGAGGGAGGACGTCCGGAGCAAAGATTTCCCAAAGGAGTGTGCCTGAAATGCTCAGAAAAGAAAAGGTTTGGAGGTCCCCGGAGTATTTTTCCAGGGTGGATCCTCCGATGCCCAAGTCAGTGTTCTGAGGGGAGATAGAGGAAGAGCACTAAGAGGCTAGGTGGCCTTGCCTGTTCGTGTTTTCTCAGGGAGAGGGGGTCGGATCCCTTGCCAGGGCCTGTTTCCTGGTATTTATAGGGGTGCCCAGCCCGTTTAGATCATGACACATGTTCGATCGGATGTGATCTGTACCTCTGGCCGTAGGGGACAGGTAGCCATTTGTACGCTCCTTAGGTCTGGGACTGAGACAGGTCGTGACAAGACTTGGATGGCGTCGGCGCGTCAGACAGCCCTTCAAGGCGGCGTGTAGCGCATGTGGGCGACATGTCAGAGACTCCTTAAATGCTCATGCTGTACTCCTGAGGTCCTCTAGGCGAGGTCGTCCTTTGGTACGGACGCCCCTTTTCGGGAATTATGCCTGTAGTTTGGGGAGTTCCCTGGTTCGGGGGTTCCGCCTTCTGGGAGATTCTCTCCTGCTTGAAATAGCTGGTTCTTCAAATTCCGTTTGGTCCCCCGAGGGAGCCTGTAACATCCTTGAAATTCCTGACGTACTAGCCGAAGTCCCGAGTTCGAGGTGTTTGACTTCGCTCCTTCCGAGGTCAGTGATAGCGCCTCTCTCGGATGACGTCAGGCTTCCCGACCACACTTTTGGCAGGAAGTACGTACTGAGAGAGGTGATAGCCCTTCGGCTATCACAGGCCCCCCCTTCGAAAAGTCTAAGCAGAAACTTCGGCTTGTAGGCTTTCTAAGGGAGTCCTTCGGGGCCTTGGGTGTAATACCTGTGCCGAAGATTTACCTTTTGTTCGAAGACACAGGCTGTTCAACCATAGCCTGTATTTTGGTGTCTTCCAGGTAACCCACTTCTTCCCTTTTGCAGGTCTGCGCAGCGTCGCGTCTCGTAACCAGGCGTGTCGGTCTGGAGTGGCGCACCCAGGGTTTAGGGGTGTCAGAAGGTGTGTCCCTCTTTTGGCGCGACAGCTGACACGTGGCATGCTTGTCATTGGAAGGGACTGCATCAGTTACGGTAGGCACGCCTTTTTATGCACAGAGAGCAGTTATGGCGACTGCTCGCCTTCGTGGAGTACTTATGACGCCGGTTCGCCTATCCTCCCTCGGCCTATATATGGCCTGTTCCATCATAAGCTCCTTTTGTCCTGCTTTTGTTCTTCCCCTGCTCACAACTGTTTTTGCGTTTTTCGCGGAGGTGCTTTTTCTTAGGCGATTTCTGGCTACCTTTTATGACGGCGACTCCAAACCCAGACTTTGGCACAACGTTTGGTGGGTTTTGACTTTCAAAATTCTTTGATTTTCTGTGCTCCTTTGCTTTTCTGAAAGCTTTCCTGGAGTCGGTTTTTCATCCCCCGAAGTCCTTTTTTCTTCGAAAATGTCTTCGCCGACTCCTCTTATGACTGTTTCCCCCATCCTAGAGAGCTGGCTTCCTCTTCTCAACCATACTTGCTGTACGACTTCAGAAAAATTGGAAAGATGGACCAAAAAGTTCTTTCTTCCTTCTTACGCCTCCACCAGACTTCCTGGCTCTCAGGAGGTCAGTTTTATGAACCACCAAAATGAGGTTACCATTTTTTGGGCCCAACTGAAGGCCGGACTTTGGTTTCCTCCCTCGAAGGTGATTTGCGACTTTTGCCAATTTCATGGCATTGCCGTAAATCAACTTCCCCCGAACTTGTACTACTACTATAACGCCTTCCTTTGCATGTGCGCCGTTTTCAAAATATAACACCATTTCATTCTTTTTATGCAGTACTATAAGCTTTACGCAGTCCCGAAGGGTGGCTTCTAGTTCATGCTGCCTCGGGGATCAGGGAGGAAAAAGTATATGTTCACCTTCACCACAAAAGACAGCTGGCGAGGGTGGCATGGAAAATTTTTCTTTCTAAAGATGGAGGAGGCCTGGTCGTACGTTCCGACCAAGTGGGCTCGGGGAAAGCTGGAGATGGATGTTGTAGACCCGAAGAGGCTGCTGAGTCCTGAGTTGGCGACCAGATTCACGGACTTCGACAAACGGATCCGAGCAGTCTACGACTAGGATTCTGAGGTCCCTTCATGCTCGCTCTACCCCTTCCTCATCATGTGGAAACTGATGACCGAGGAGGTCCTTCGGGAACTAGGGGTAGTGAAGGAGCATAAGACAGACCTCGAAAAGCTGGCTCCTGGCATCGCAGGGAAAGACTCCTGGCTGGTGAGACTCCTTCGGAAAGAGATTACTTATGAGGCCTTTTTTAAGTGTAAGTTATCTCATAATCTTTTTGCTATTGGTACGTCTTAGACTCACACTAATGTTTTCCTTCTGTTTCAGAGATGGGCGACGGGTCCGCTGCTTTCTACAAGGCGCTCTTCCTCGGTCAGGCCGAGAAGGGGGAGCAATCAAAGAGAGTTGTCTCCCGAAGGCGAAAATCGTCTGGGGCCGGGCCATCTTGTGCAAAATGGGTGAAGAAAGACGCGCCTCCTCCTCACCTGAAAATTCCTGAGGAGGCACGCGAAGATCCTGACGCCGCTGTTACCCCACCGACCGAGGTCACCACTAACACCCTTTCTCGGAGTCCCACTTCCTCGGTGGCTCTTCTGGACGCCTTGGTGGAAGTCCCTTCTGCCGACGAGCGCTGCAAGAGCAAAGGCAAGGAAATGTCTGCCGAGGGGGTCCAAGACTCCGACGATGAAGTTGCCGAGGTGCCGCCAGGTTCATTTTTTTAGACAAGCTGTAGTGTCTTTATTTTTTGAACTTTGAGGATTGCTTGTCTTAACAAGCTTCTTGTCTTGCTGTGCAGAGGAGGTACCATCTTCGGCAAGGGTGGCTGAGCACGCCCGAAAATGGGCCCTTGGGGATTCCCATATCCCGAAGGGGAAGATCCCGAGGGAGCCTTTCTGGTCATTTATGAAGGACATGAACTTGTACTTCGGCGACTGCCAACAAATGGCCAACCAAATTTCAAAGGGGATCCTCATCGAGGCCTCCTTCAAGGCTATTTCCGAGGCGTGCCTGGACGAAGAGTCCCTTGCTGCAAAAGTTTCCGAGCATGTTGCCCAGGTATACTTCGCGCTTTTGTCTTTTCCTTTTGATTTCTTCTAAGTGTTTGGCTCATTTTTTGCCTTACTGACTTTGTTCTTACTTCTTTGCAGCTGTTGGGGTACACCGGCCTCCTCAGGGTTCGGGCAGCGAAGCAAGCGGTGTTCTAAGTCTTGGCCTTAGACTGTGTGGAGAAATGCAAGGTCATGTGCTCCAACTTGGTCGCCAACAACGCGGAGATGGCTCAAGCTACAAAGAAGGAGGTCGATATCATTCAGGAGGAGTTATTGAAGGAAAAAGATGAGCTCTTGAAGGACTCATCCCAAAAGATTTCTGACCTCGGCTCCAAGGTGGCAGAGCTGACTTTGGCAAATGAAGCATATCAAAAAGAGAGGTCAGAGTCTGAGGCTCTCCTGGCGAAGGTGCTTGCTGAGAAGGCCGCGCTCCAGGCCGAGGTCGAGTCTTTGAAGAATGAGCCGAAGAAGAAGAAAATGAATGCACTGAAGAAGGAGATCGTTGATCTGGAGAAGGAACTTGACGATTTAGCAGTCGAGAAGGAGAAGGCCATCCAAGCGACCAAGGTCGGTTTCTAGGATGGCTTTTGCCTTGCTCGGCATCAACTTCTGCAGAGGTTCCCAGATCTGGACCTCTCCTTTTTGGCGGCCCTAAACATCCCCGAGGGGCCTCGGTGGTCTTGGTCCAAAATCGAGCACCTCAACTTGCCCTTTCCTCTTCCGGCCCCAAAGGCAGTGGACAAGGACGCAGGTGCTGGTGGCTCCCGAGATGCTGAGATTCCTTAGCTTGTCTTAGGGTCCTTTGCCTTCTTTTTCTCCTTTTTTGTACTTCTTCTTTTGGCGAGCTTCCTTCTTTGTAATCAGATCCATCTTTGTTAATCAACACTCCTTCTTTCTTTTGAAATTTTTTTTTTGGCTAAGTCTTTTGCGCAAGATTTTTCATTTCCCATTGTCCCAAACACGTTCGCTCAAGAGACTTCGGAAAATCATATTTACGCTTATCATGTCAATTAGCCATGGAATCACCCTCGCCAAATTCTCTTTAAGTAAATTTCCAACTTCAAACAAGGTTGATAACCTTTGTAAATAAATTCTCTTAAACCGTGCTTGGCGATGACCGCTCTGGTGAAAAGAAGCTTTTTGTACTTTAGAAAAAAAATTTCTAAGAAACTTTTGTACTTAGAAATTTTTCTAACTTGTTCAATTTTCCCACCAAAATCCTAAGCATAGAATTTTTTCAAGGCATCCGAATGCCATGTATTTTTTAATTCTATGCCTTCGGCATCGCCGAGCTTGTAAACTCCTTTTCGCACTTCGGCAAGTACCAGATAAGGACCTTCCCAATTTGCGCGAAGAACCCCGTGGGATGGCCTTCGGGGTCCAAATTCAGCCTTTCGGAGAACGAGGTCTCCTTTCTTTATTCCCTTTGCCCTGGCGCACAAGTTTATAGCCGCGGCCACTCTTTGCTGAAAGGCTTTTCTTCTCAGCTCATATATTTCTCTGTGTTCGCCAACGAGGTCAAGCTTGGTTCTCAGGCTGAGGTCATTTCGCCTTTCATCAAACACTTGTACTCGCACCGATGGTTGTACTACCTCGATTGGGATGATAGCCTCTGTACCGAAAACAAGTGAAAAAGGTGTTTCCCCTGTGGCTCTTCGGGGTGTGTTTGGTAGCTCCATAACACACTTGAGAGCTCTCCTGGCCATTTCCCTTTTGCTTCCCCCAACCTCTTTTTCAGACCATCTTTTGTGGTCCTGTTAGATACTTCTACTTGCCCATTGCTTTGGGGGTGAGCTACTGGAGCAAAGTGCATTTTTATTCCGAGGTTATTGATAAATTCTTGGAACCCCTTGTCTGTGAATTGGGACCCATTGTCGGCTACTAGTACCCTCGGCATGCCAAATCTGCATACAATGTTCTTCCATATGAACTTCTGCACATCTTTTGCCGAGATAGTCGCCAAGGGTTCTGCCTCGACCCATTTAGAGAAATAGTCCACTATGACTACGCAGAACTTCAAGCCTCCAGGCGCTGTCGGGAGTGGCCCAATGAGATCTTTGCCCCAAACTGCGAAGGGCCAGGGATAGTCAGCCGAAGTTACCAATTCCGAGGGTGTCCTTTGGATATTCGCGTTTCTTTGGCAATTACCACATTTCTGGACGAACTGCCTAGCGTCCTTTCTTAGGCTAGGCCAAAAGTATCCTTGGCGAAGTATCACTGCTGCCAGGGCGTCGGTTCCAATGTGCGAACCACAAGCGCCTTCGTGAACTTCTTTGAGGATCGTTTCAGTATCCTCTTCGCCAACATACCTCTGCAGTGGATTTGCATATCCCTGTCGATATAATTCTTCTCCGATTAGGAAGAAACGACCGGAACGTCTTCGCACTTTTGGCGCTTCATTGGGGTATTCGGGGAGCGCATTGGTTGCGAGATATCTTTTTATCGGATCTTTCCAGCGTTTTCCCGAAGTTATTATGCTCAGCACTGCGATGCTCGGGTGGTTTAGCACCTCGGTGCATGTTTTCGAATTTGCCAAGCAATTTGCCTCGGCATTATCTCAACAAGGCACATTTTCAATTCGTACGGTGTCAAACTTTCAGATAAGCTTTGCTACCAGTTCATGGTATTTTTCCAAGGTCGGGTCCTTCGCCCCATAGTCCCCTGTTGTTTGTCGAACTACCAACTGGGAATCGCTGTGGGCTTTCAAGTTTCTTACATGAATTTTTCTGGCTAGGCATAATCCTGCTGTAAGAGCTTCATATTCAGCCATATTGTTGGTGACGTTAAAGCCAAACTTGATGGCCTTCATTACTTCTAGGCCTTCAGGGCCTTTGATAATTACCCCAACTCACTGGTGTTCGAACCCTGAGGCTCCGTCTACATACAAAGTCCATTCTGGCTCACCTTCGCCAGGATCCGAATGGCAGTCCTCGGTGATGGGTACTTCAGCAATGAAGTCTACCAGGGCTTGAGCTTTTATGGCTTTCCGAAGTTCATAAGTAATGTCGTGCTTGCCAAGCTCTATACACCATTTGGAAAGCCTTCCCGAAAGATGAACTTTCCTCATGACATCCCGTAGAGGTAGACTACTTCGGACGATGATTGGGTGAGCTTGAAAATATGGCCGTAGTCTTCTTCCTGCCAATACCAGGGCATATATAGCTTTTTGTAGCAAGGGATACCTGACTTCGGTGCCATGCAGGGACTTGCTTACATAATAAACCGGCCATTGCTTCGGCCCTTCATCTTTCACAAGGATCGAGCTTACTGCTTTCTCTGTGACGGTGAGGTACAACACGAGCGGCTCTCCCTCGCGAGGTTGTCGAAGAGTGGGCAGACGGGCTAAGTAGATTTTGAGTTCTTCCCAAGCCCTTTGGCAGTCCTCATTCCAAGGATGATCATCACATCCGAGGTTGCCCTCCTTTTTTGCTGCCTTGGTGAGGAGTTTGAAGAATGCTCGACACCGGTCTCCATACCTGGAAATAAACCTGTTAAGAGATGTTATCGTTCCGGTGAGTCTCTACACATCTTTTATTGTGACGGGAGTTCTAAATTCAAGCAGAGCTTTAATTTTTTCTGGGTTAGCATCAATGCCTCTTTCGGATACCATGTACCCAAGAAACTTTCCCGAGGTTACGCTGAAGATGCAATTTTCGGGATTAAGGCAAATTTTGAAGGTTCTGAGCTGGTGCAAAGTTTCCTTTAGATCTGCGACGTGGTCGTTAGGCAGCTTGCTCTTGACTATCATGGCATCGACATAGACTTCCATGTTCCTCCCTATTTGATCATTAAAGGCCTTGCTCATCAACCTCTGGTAGGTAGCTCCTGCATTTTTTAGCCCGAAGGACATTCTGATGTAACAATACGTTCCACCCTCGGTGATGAAGGCGGTCTTCTCCTCATCTTCGGGGTCCATCCTTATTTGATGATACCCACTGAAGGCGTCTAGGAAACTTAGGAGCCCGTATTCGGCAGTTGAGTCTACCAACTGGTCTATTGGTGGGAGAAGGTATGAATCTTTTGGGCAAGCATCGTTCAAGTTTCTGAAGTCGATGCACATTCAGAGCTTACTGCTCCCTTCTTTTGTGGTAATAACCACGTTGCTCAACCATTCGGGGTACTTGACCTCCCTGATTACATCTGTGTCCAATAAGCGCTAGACTTCGGCATTGACGAAGTTATTTTTATGGATTGAGATGCCCCGTTTCTTTTGCCGAATAGGTTTTGCTTCCGGACTTACTTTAAGGCTATGCTGTATTATGCGAGGGTCTACCCCCATCATATCTTTCGGCAAGTAGGCAAACAGATCTTTATTCATTGTTAGAAAAGATACAAGATTTTTCTTGTCGCCTTCGGCTAGATTTTTCCCTATTCAGGTACTTCGGCTTGGGACAAGTTCTACTTCTTCCATTTCTACCTTCACGGGATCCTCTACTTCTCCCTATTTTGGCTTTCCATCTGGCAAAGCTTCTGCCTCCACAGTTTGTGCGAAGTTGGTTGCTGGAGCTTTTCGCGCCTTGACGAACACTTTCCTTACTTCGCCCTAATCAATGAAGATTTTCGTGTCTCCATCCTTGGTGGCAAAAGTGATAGTTAAGTACTTTACATCAGGGTGAATGTACAGATTTCCTTGTGTTTGCCTTCCAAGGATGGCATTATATGATGAAGGAACATCCATGACAATGAACCTTGTCATTATGGAGGCAAATAATTCGTCTGTCCCGTCTATCGAAGTTCCTTTCATCATTAGGGGAAGATTAAGGGGAAGATCGATCCATCTGAGGACGGGCAGTTTGGATGGCCCTACCCCGAAAGTAGGCGAAGTGACGAGCTTGAGATCGGTGTTGGATATACCCAAGTTCGGCAGCAAATGTGAAAACAGGATGTCGGCATTTGATCCATCGTCAAGCGACACTCTCTTGATGTCCCAATTTCCTATCCTCACCATGACCAACAGCGGATCGTCATGTGGAAAGATGACGGTGGAACCATCCTTGTGGGCCAGTTTCTTCATCGGACTTTGATATTCCATCACCGATATTTCTCTGGCATTCCTCTTTCTTTCCGATGATGGAATTCCTGTCATAATTGTTTGTATTATTCCCGCCGGAGGTGGAGGACGCCTCTTCGGACTTCGGTTCCTCCGTCTATCGGAGTTGTAGTCCTCGTCATCTGCCCTTCCTTCTCCCTCCTTCCTTCCTTTCGGGGAAGGCATTCACAGATATCGCCGAAGTTGGCCTTGTTTTATCAGCGACTCTATGTACTTTTTCAATTGGAAACAGTCTTCGGTGTCGTGGCCATGGTCGCGGTGAAACTGGCAGAACTTCTTCATGTTCTTTTTATTATCAGCGGTCATGGCCCTTGGCCGCTGAATCTGGGTCCCCTGTCTTTCCATCGTCATGAGGATGTTAGTCCTCGTGGTATTCAGGGGTGTGAAGGTTGGGGGTTTCCTTCCCCTAATCCTTCGAGGTCGTCCTACCTGGTCGGCTGGATACCGCATTTGCTGGCTGGACCCCTCGGCATGGGGGTGGTCGGACTTCGGTCCACCCATCTTCGGCTGTCATGTGCTGCTCAGCCCTTCAGTAGAATTTGCCAAGCGTGTCCGGGGGGTCCTTGGAAAACTTGTAGAACAGCTGTGAGTCCCTCTGAAGGCCCCGTGTCATGGCGAGAATGCGTATTTCGGGGCGAAAGTCTGGAACACTTAAGGCTTCTCTGTTAAACCTTTCGATGTAGTCGCGGATGGTTTCTCCATTCTTCTGCACTATGTCAAACATCTGGACAGGCATCTTCGCCGTCGGCCGGCTTTCAATGAATTGCTGCGTAAAGGCCGTAGATAACTCATGGAACTCCTGATGGTTCCGGGGGCCAACGAATTGTACCACGCTGTTGCTGGTCCTGTGTGGGTGACCTCAAAACATTTGCACAGGGTAGCATCATCAGCACCGTGCAGCACCATGCTGCATTTGTATTTGGTTAGATGAGCCTGTGGATCAGTTCGGCCATCATAGGTTTCCAGCCGAGGGACTCGGAAGTCACACAGCATGGCTGCCTCTACTACTACTCGAGTGAACGGCGATTCATCCCCACAGAAAGTTTCAGACAGCCTGGCCCAGACTGGTTTGCGAGCTACCTATTTTTCCACTTTCTCCAACCTTGCTAATATTTTCCCCATAAAGAGTGTGGCACTGGGCTCTTCTTCCTGCTGCTTGTAGGCTTCTGGGAAGGGAGATTGCCGGTGTCTCTTTGGGGAGTGACTCCGGTGCCGAGGGGATGGGGACTTCGCCTCAAGTGATGAGCTCCTTTGGCGTGGGATTTTAGGTCGCTTGGACCCTATTTGTCCCGTAGGTCACGCCCTGAGGGGTATGTTTTCCGTCGAAGACTCATCACACGGATCCCCGCTTCCTGAACTGCGATAGGTTGATTTAGGGCTTTTCTCCCGAGGGCGTACTGGCGAGGAAGGCCTTTGGGCCTGAGTAGGTTGCGGCCACCTTCAGTCTATCTGCTGTGTCATTTAAGCCACAATAGAGCGCTGAAAGTCGCGTAGAAAACTCATAGTTATGACTAGAGGACATTTTTCCTCAGGCGAGGAAGTCCCTGGAAGGGTTTGTTCAGTAGCCGGTTGAGCTTCAGGCACGGACGAGGACTTTGGAAGTCCCTTGCCCTTTGAACGCCGAGTTTCAACAACGGCGACCTGAGGGTGAGTTCCCACAGACGGCGCCAAGTGATGCCCAGCAGCATCTTCGTCGGGTGACATTATGACTTCGGGAGGGACTTCCTGAGAGGGAGGACGCCTAGAGCAAAGATTTCCCAGAGGAGTGTGCCTGAAATGCTCAGAAAAGAAAAGGTTAATAGGTCCCCAGAATATTTTTCCGGGGAGGAGCCTCTAACGTCTAAGTCAGTGTTCTGAGGGGAGATAGAAGAAGAGCACTAAGAGGCTAGGTGGCCTTGCCTGTTCGTGTTTTCTCTGGGAGAGGGGGTCGAATCCCTTGCTAGGGCCTGTTTCTTGGTATTTATAGGGGTGCCCAGCCCATTTAGATCACGACATGTGTTTGGTCAGATGCGATCTGTACTTCTAGGCGTAGGGGACAGGTAGCCGTTTGTAGGCTCCTCGGGTCTGGGACTGAGACAAGTCGTGACAAGACTTGGACGGCATCGGCGTGTCAGATAGCCCTTCGAGGCGGCGTGTAGCGCATGTGGGCGACATGTCAGAGACTCCTTAAATGCTCATGCCGTACTCTCGAGGCCCTCTGGGCGAGGCCGTCCTTTGGTACGGATGCCCTTATTTGGGAATTATGCCTGTAGTTCGGGGAGTTCCCTAGTTCAGGGGTTTTGCCTTCTGGGAGATTCTCTTCTGCTTGAAATAGCTAGTTCTTCATCCCCGAAGGTGATCCGTTTGGTCCTCCAAGGGAGCCGGTAACATCCTTGAAATTCCTGACATACTAGCCGAAGTCCCGAGTTTGAGTTGTTTGACTTCGCTCCTTCCGAGGTCAGTGATAGCGCCTCTCTCGGATGATGTCAAGCTTCCTGACCACACTTTTGGCAGGAAGTATGTACTGAGAGAGGTGATAGCCCTTCGGCTATCAATGTGGTCTTTGCTACCTAGAACCATAGGCTATTGCCTATTTATCCTAATCAGGACACAGCCCAACCCTACTTGTGATGCATCAGTGTACACTTTATAAGCCTTTTCAAGGTTTGGTAACACTAGCATAAGAGACATAGTCAACCTTCTCTTAATCTCCTAAAGCTATCTTTACATTTACTTTCCCCGACAAACTTCTGGTTATTCCTTATCATTTAGGTCATAGGGGTTGCTATCATAAGGAACTTAGGTACAAATCTCCTGTAGTAACCAGCTAACCCCAAGAAACTTCTAACTTCTTTAACATTCTGGGGTTATTTCCAATCCAAGATGGCTTGAACCTTTTTAGGATCCACAGCCAACCCATGGTCATTAATCACATGTCCTAAGAATCCAATCTCTCTTGTCCAGAATTTCCACTTGCTCAACTTTCCATAAAACTTGTATTCTTGGAGCAAGCCAAACAGAAGCCTTAAATATTCTTTATGAGTTTCCTCATCTTTTGAGTACACCAATATATCATCAATAAACACTACCACAAAGTGGTCTAAGTATGCTCTAAACACCCTTTGCATAAGGTTCATGAAGAAAGTTGTTACACCTTCATAAAATGGGAAAATTACAGCATAAGGACCTAAACTTATATACTTTAATTTTTACCATAGTGTATGATTTGTGAAGTCTAAAGTGTTCAATATGCACTCCCTTAAGTGGCAAAAACAATGATAGCTTAGTCCTTAAGAAAGCATTGGCACATCGCCTAATTTTCAAGTAACCTATGGACTAAATTGTAAGGTTACAAAAGTTAGGTACTCAATTGCCAAAATCTCTAAAGATGGCTATGGAAAAGGCATGGATGGAATTGTGAGAAAAGGACATGGATGGAATTATGAATAAAGGATATGGATGGAATTAAGGACATTGTTGGGGACCAAAGTTCTTAAGAAGGGAAAGTTGATCATTTATGGCATAATGCCAACTAGGGATCCAAGTGTCCACCTTTTTGTCTAAAGATTATAAGGACCTTTAACAAGGTCAAAGGTGGTCAAAAACATCATTGTCCCAGCCAAAATAGCTGGATATAATCTATCCAAGTGTTGGCCAAATTTTAATAAATTTGCATATATGCCACCTTAGTCAAAATGATGCATAAATGAAGAAAAATCTTCATTTCATTGCCATTTTACTTAATTTCAGCCCCCAGTAGCTAAGACCTCTTCCTTAAGGCCTTCCATTATCCTCCATAGCCACCATACCTTCAGAAAACAAGAGTAAGCAAGAGAAATAAAAGAAAACATAAATGAGTGCAAGAAAACCTATTTTGGTTTTATTTGGGCTTTTAGATTGCATAGCAAAGGTGGTACATTGCTATGGAAGACTTAACATTGAAAGCCCTTACTAAGTTCTTTACAAAGAGCTTACTCCCCTTTCTGTCCATTTTGAAGAACACCTGAAAGAGAACATTCAAACTAATAGTTCTAGTTTGAGTTTTCCTATGAAATTTTAGGTACATGAACTTCAATATGTCTAGTATTAAACTAGAGTTTTTCATGATTTTGAGAGCACATTTACTAATTTTAGTGTTGGTACATTTTGCCTTACGCAACAGCTACCTTTTAAAGTATATAGAGTGCATTGTGTTTGTAAGGCTCTCCAAGAAGCTAGTGTACATACCTAACTAAGCTAGGACATGTGTATGATGCATCTATGCATTTAAATGCACTATGGATTGTGTATGGATGATATATAAAGCAATAAAGTGATGGTTGAGGTTGAATGTTCAATTCTATCCATCTGGCAACTCATTAGCTGTTCCTAAGAAAATTATGTTTAATGCTTATGGAATGCCTCCTAATTCATGGGAATGACTTTTCCAAGTGTTTAAGACATGTAAGAACTTGCCCATGTTGGTTTTGCACCTGGAAATGAAGTGTATGAATTTTATGAAATTTGGTATAAGCATTATCATCATTAGTTGTATAGATTTGGTACCCCATACTCCAAGAGCCATAACTTACTGTACATAATGATTTGGCTATGAAATTTTGACCACACTTAGAACACTTCAAGATAAAGAATTGAACTTTTGAATCACTGGATTTAGTGCCCTGTGGCCAGAGTTATAACATATCAAATCTAGCTAATTTTGCTGAGTACTGTTCATATGGTCAATTTTACCCGGTTAAGTATAAAATCCATAACTACAAACTTGTATGGATTTAATGCCTCAAATTTGTTTCCCTATGAGGGTTTAAGTGTATTGAATGATTTATGAACTTTAGGGTATAGGAGAACATGGGTAGAATTTGAGTTGGACAAGGTGTAAAAGTTTGGACATTTGAAATGGGCACCAATGGTACCAAGTGTGCATAAGGTTGTACATGCACCTGGGGATTTTACTCAAATTCCATACTGACCAGGAATAAAGAAATGATTGTCATCATCATTACCTTTGAATGAGATTGTATGTGAATATGTGTGCGATGGTTAGACCAATATACATATATTTGCATAAAGACCAAGAGGGCCACTTGCGTGATATAGTAAGCATTATTCTGATGGCCTACAGAACATACTTAGCTCATGGGAATTGACACATTAAATATGGTCACTATATTTAAGCTCTCATAGTGGTAACAAAAGTAGGTGTATTAGTGAGCCCAAATGGCACCATTGTGTACTCAAAGTGTCTATACCTACTTCTAAAAGCAATCTTAGGTATGCCTTCATTCCTTACCCTTAACTGGAAATAATTAGACCTTAAATCTATCTTGGACAACACTTTTTCTCCTTTTAGTTGGTCAAATGAATCCTCAATCCTTGGGAGAGGATATTTATTCTTAATTTCCAAGGCATTAAGCTTCCTATAATCAATATAAAGCCTAAGGGTTCCATCCTTTTTCTTCACAAAAAAGACAGGTGCTCCCCAAGAAGACACACTAGGTCTAATGAACCCTTTCTCAACCAACTCATCTAACTACTTTTTTAGCTTTACCATTTTAGGTATTGCCATTCTATAGGGAGATGTAGACATAGGAGTAGATCTTGGAACTAACTTAATTTCAAATTCCACCTCTCTTACAGGTGGTAGTTCAGGTAAATCTGTAGGAAAGACTTCTAAATACTCTTATACTATGGGGATTTTACTTAGCTCACTGGCTACTCCATGCTCATTCAAGCACAAACATTCATGCTCACCTACTAGAGGTACTTCTTTCACCACTTCAATTTGACAATTCAAGACTAGGCCAAGTGATTCATCTAATTTATATGGTGCAAAACTAGGAATTAAATAGTTGCCTTTCATGGTAGTCTATCATCACTTTGTTTTCACTTAGCCAATTCATGCCTAGTAATATGTCATAGTCATAAGTGGTTAACACTATCAGGTCTACCTTAAGCTCCAGCTTATCCAGCCTAATCACACAATTCTCAACTATGTGATAGGTGAACAAGACTTCATTGCCAGCAGTCTTGACTACGTACATGTTTATCATGTTTCTTACTTCCAAGTTCATGGATTTTACCAATTTAGAAGAAACTCCTAATAGTGAAGCTCTAGTATCAAACAAAGCAAATATTAACTGGCCGTTAAGGTAAATGATACATTTTAGGGCTCTTCTGCTCAGCCTCTAGTGGCTAGCCTCTTTTTCTACTGCCTAGGCCTCTAGTGCATCTTACACTCTCTCTACTATCTCAAGTTGAAATACTCTGCCAGGAGGTGGATTTTGCCTCTTTTGGTCCTGTGGCAATTTAGGCATTTGATTCCCTCTTGGCTTATGCAAATTGGGCTTCATTAGGGGCACTGGTGGTTATCATCTAGCCCACTTATGGTTGAATCTCCCTACAATCTTTTTCTCATCTCCCTTCATAGAACAATCTCTTGGCCAATGGTCTAGCACCCCACAATTGAGGCAACCATTAGTAAGCTTGAAGCATGGCTTGTTGCCATGAAACTTCTCACATGTAGAGCATGGTGGACCATATTGTTGTGGTCCTTTTTCTTTCTTGTTTTCCATTCTCTACTCAGCAAGCTTAACATCCTCTCTTACTCATTTCTTATGGCCCTTGTGTGTGCCACTCACACTGATAGCCGAAGGACCATCTCCTCTCCCAGTGCGTACTTCCTGCCGAAAGTATGATCAGGAAGCCTGGCGTCACCCAAAAGAGACACCATCACTGACCTCGGAAGGAACGGAGCCAAGCACCCCGAACTTGGAACTTCGGCAAAGAACGCCAGGGATCGCAAAGATGATGCCGGCTCCCTCGGGGGACTGAATGGATCACCTTCGGTTACAGAGAATTAGCTATCGCAAGTAGAAGGGAATCTCCCCGAAGGTGGAACCTCCGAACAAGGGAATCCCCCAAAAGCACGAGCATAACTCCCGAAGAAGGGCGACCGTGGCAAAGAACGACCTTGCCCAAAGGACCTCGGGAGTATGGCATGAGCATTTAAGGAGCCTCTGACATGCCGCCCATAGACGCTACATGTCACCTCAAACGGCGATTTGTCACGCCGACGCCGTCCAGGTTTTGTCACGACCTGCCTCGGTTCAAGACTCAAGGAGCTTGTCACCAGCTACTCGCCCCCTACGCCTGGAAACTCAGAGAACATCTGACCGAACATGTGTCGTCATCTGAACGGGCTGGGCTTTTCTATAAATACCAGGGAACAGACCCTGGCAAACAGTTCGACTCCTCCACCTTGAGAAAATACAGGCAAGCCCACTGAAAACTCTAGTGCTTCCCCCTTACCTTCTTAGGAAACTGACTTGGGCGTCGGAGGCTCCTCCCCGGAAAAGCACCCCAGGGACCTCCTAACCCTCTTCTCTGAGCTTTTCAGGCACATTCCCTTGGGAAACCTCAACTCCAGACGTTCTCCTCCACAGGAAGTCCTCCCGGAAGTCACCATGCCTTCCAGTGAAGATGTCTCAGGGCATCATTTGGCGCCCTCTGTGGGAACCCATCCTCGGGTCGCAGTCATTAAGACTCGGCGTTCTAAGGACAAGGGACTCCTGAGGTCCCCGTCCGCGCCTGAAGTCCAACCGGCCACTGAGCAAACCCTCCCAGGGACTTCCACGCCTGAGGAAGAGTGTCCTCTGGTCATAACCATGAGCTTTCTAAGCGACTTTCAGCATTCTGTTGTGGCTGAAATGACACAACAGATAGACCGAAGGTGTCCGCAACAAGCTCAAGCCCAAAGGCCTCCTTCACCAGCACACCCTCGGGAAAAAAGTCCCAAGCCAACCCATCGTAGATCGGGATGTGGAGACCCACGAGAGGAGTCTTCAACGGAAAACATGCCCTTCGGGGCACGGCTCACGGGACAAGCAAGGTCAAGATGACCCAAAATCACACACAGGATGAGCCAGTCACCTGAGGCGAGGTCCCCATCCCCTCAGCGCCGAACTCACTCTCTGAAGAGGCACCGACAATCTCCCTTCCCAGAAGAAGAACCTAGCGCCGCGATCCTTATGGAGAAGATATTGGCGAGGTTGGACAGAGTGGAGAAACAGGTGGCCCGCAAACCCGTCTGGGCTAGGCTGTCTGGAACCTTTTGTGAGGATGAGTCCCCATTCACCCAAAATATAGTTGAGGCAGCCATGCCAGGTGACTTCAGAGTACCTCGGCTGGAAACTTATGATGGCCGTACTGATCCACAGGCCCATCTGACCAAGTACAAACGCAGCATGATGATGCACGGTGCCGACGACGCTACCTTGTGCAAATGTTTCGAGGTCACTCTCACTGGGCCAGCAACAGCCTGGTATAATTCATTGGCCCCAAGAACCACCACGGAGTTCCAGGAGTTATCCACAGCCTTCACGCAGCAGTTTATCGGGAGTGGGCCAACGGCGAAGATGCCGGTTCAGATGTTCGACATAGCGCAAAGAATTGGAGAGACCATCCGCGACTATGTCGAGAGATTTAACAGAGAGGCTTTGAGTGTCCCAGACTTTCGGCCCGAAGTACGCATCCTCACGATGACACGAGGCCTTTGGAGGGACTCACAGCTGTTCTACGAATTCTCCAAGGACCCCCCGGACACGCTGGGCAAATTTTACCGAAGGGCCGAACAGCACATGACAGCCGAAGAACTGAGAATGGGCGGACCAAAGTCCGATCACACCCGGGCCGAAGGGTCCAACCAACAAACCCGGTATCCCACCGAACAGGCAGGCCGACCTCGGAGAACGAGAGGAAGGAAAATCCCCATTTTCACACCCCTGAACACCACAAGGACCAACATCCTCATGACAATGGAAAGGCAGGGAACTCAGGTTCAACGGCCACGGGCCATGACCGCCAACAACAGAAAGAATATGAAGAAGTTCTGCCAGTTTCATCGCGACCACGGCCATGACACTGAAGACTGCTTCCAATTGAAAAAGTATATAGAGTCGCTGTTAAAACAGGGCCAACTTCGGCGTTATCTGCGTATGGCTTCCCCAAAAGGGAGAAGAGATGAGGAAGGGAAGGCAGAAGATGAGGACTACGACTCCGACAGGCGGAGAAACCAAAGTCCGAAAAGGCGCCCCCCACCTCCAGTGGGAATCATACAAACAATTACGACGGGACTACCATCCTCGGAAAGAAAGAAGAATGCCAGAGAAATAGCAATCATGGAGTATCAAAGTCCAACAAAAAAGCTGGCCCGAAAGGATGGTTCCGTCGTCATTTTTCCCCATGACGACCCATTATTGATCATGCCAAGAATAGGAAACTGGGACGTCAAGAGAGTGCTGCTCGACGACGGATCAAATGCCAACGTCCTGTTTTCACACTTGCTGCCGAGGTTGGGTGTATCTAGCAGCAACCTCAAGCCCGTCACCTCACCTACCTTCGGGGTAGGTCCGTCCGAACTGCCCGTCCTCGGACAGATCAATCTCCCTTTGATGCTGAAAGGGACTTCGGTGATTGGGACAACAGAGTTGTACGCCTCCACAATGGCAAGGTTCATCGTTATGGATGTCCCTTCATCGTACAATGCCATCCTTGGAAGATAGACACAGGGAAACCTGCACATTCGCCCTGATGTCAAGTACTTAATCGTCACTTTCGCCGCCAAGGATGGAGATGCGGAAATCTTCATAGATCAAGGTGAAGTAAGGAAGGTGTTCATCAAAACACGAAAGGCTCCAACAAACAACTTTGCGCAAGCGATGGAAGCAAAAGTGCCAAAAAAGGGCGAGGCAGAGAATCCCGCGAAGGCGGAAATGGAAGAAGTAGAACTTGTCCCAGGCGAAAATACCCGAATAGGGAAAAACTTGGCCGAAGGTGACAAGGAAAAACTTGTATCTTTTCTATTGAAAAATAAAGATCTGTTTGCCTACTCGCCGAAAGACATGCCAGGGGTAAACCCTGACATAATTCAACATAGCCTCAAAGTAAGCCCGGAAGCAAAGCCTGTCCGGCAAAAGAAGCGAGGCATCTCAGTTCATAAAAGTAACTTTGTCAAAATCGGAGTCCAACGACTGTTAGAAGCCGATGTCATCAGGGAGGTCAAGTACCCTGAATGGTTAAGCAATGTGGTAGTTGCCACAAAAGAAGGAAGCGGTAAACTCCGGATGTGCACCGACTTCAGAAACTTGAACGATGCTTGCCCGAAAGATTCATACCCTCTCCCACCGATAGACCAATTGGTAGACTCAACTGCCGAATACGGGCTCCTAACTTTTTTAGACGCCTTCAGCGGGTATCATCAAATCAGGATGGACCCTGAAGATGAAGAAAAAACTGCCTTCATCACCGAGGGAGGAACATACTGCTACATCAGGATGCCCTTCGGGCTCAAAAACGCAGGAGCCACCTACCAGAGGTTGATGAGCAAGGTCTTCAGCCACCAAATAGGGAGAAACGTGGAAGTATATGTGCACAACATGATAGTCAAAAGCAAACTGCCTGGCGACCACGTCGCAGATCTAAAGGAAACTTTCCACCAGCTCAGAACCTTTGGGATCTGCCTTAATCCCGAAAAGTGGATCTTTGGAGTGACCCCGGGAAAGTTCCTTGGGTACATGGTATCAGAAAGAGGCATTGATGCCAACCTAGAAAAAATTAAGGCTCTACTCGAGTTCCGAACTCCTGCCATAATAAAAGATGTGCAGAGGCTCACCGGAAGGATAACCTCCCTCAGCAGGTTTATTTCCAGATATGGAGACCGGTGTCGACCATTCTTCAAGGTCCTTACTAAGGGAGCAAAAAAGGAGGACAACCTCAGGAGTAATGACCATCCTTGGGATGAAGACTGCCAAAAGGCCTGGGAGGAACTCAAAATCTACTTAGCAGGTCTGCCCACTTTGCGGCAACCTCGCGAGGGAGAGCCCCTCGTGTTATACCTCGCCGTCACAGAAAAAGCCGCAAGCTCGGTCCTTGTGAAAGAAGAGGGCGCGAAGCAATGGCCAGTCTACTACGTAAGCAAGTCCCTGCATGGCGCCAAAGTCAGGTACCCTCTGTTGCAAAAAGCTATATATGCCTTGGTGCTAGCAGGAAGAAGGCTGCGACCATATTTTCAGGCTCACCCTATCATCGTCCGAAGCAGTCTACCTCTGCGCGATGTCATGAGAAAAGTTGATCATTCGGGAAGGCTTTCCAAATGGTGCATAGAGCTTGGCGAACACGACATCACTTATGAACCTCGAAAGGCCATAAAAGCTCAAGCTCTGGCAGACTTCATTGCCGAAGTACCCACCATCAAAGATAGCCATCCAGATCCAAGCGAAGGTGAGCCAGAGTGGACTTTGTACATCGATGGAGCCTCGGGGTCCGAACACCAGGGAGCTGGGGTAATTATCAGAGGTCCTGAAGGCCTTGAAGTAATGAAGGCTATTAAGTTCAGCTTTAACGTCACCAATAATGTGGCTAAATATGAAGCCCTCATAGCAGGACTGCGCCTAGCCAGAAGAATTGGTGTGCGAAATCTAAAAGCCCACAGCGGTTCCCAGCTAGTAGTTCGGCAAACGGCAGGAGACTATGGGGCGAAGGACCCAATCTTGGCAAAATATCACGAACTGGTGACAAAGCTCATTCGAGAGTTAGACACCATACAGATCGAAAACGTACCTCGACGGGATAACGCTGAAGCAGACTGCTTGTCAAAGTCAAAAACATACACCGAGGTACTAAGCCGCCCGAGCATTGAAGTACTGAGCATAGTAACTTCAGAAAAAGGCTGGAAAGACCCGATAAAAAGGTATCTTGCGAACAACGTGCTCCCCGAAGACCCCATCGAGGCAGCAAAAGTGCGAAGACGCTCTGGGCGATTCTTCCTAATAGGTGAAGAACTGTATCGGCAGGGATATGCAAATCCTTTTACAGAGGTGTGTTGGCGAAGGGGATACTGAAATGATCCTCGAAGAAGTCCACGAAGGCGCCTGTGGTTCACACATTCGAACCGATGCCCTGGCGGCAGTAATACTGCACCAAGGATACTTTTCGCCTACCCTGAGAAAGGACGCTAGGCAGTTCGTCCGAAAATGTGGTAACTGCCAAAAACACACAAATATCCAGAGGACACCCTCGGAGATGGTGACTTCGGCTGACTATCCCTGACCCTTCACAGTCTGGGGCATAGACCTCATAGGACCACTCCCAACAGCCCCTGGAGGCATGAAATTCTGTGTAATAGCAGTAGACTATTTCTCCAAGTGGGTCGAGGCGGAACTGTTGGCTACTATCTCGGCAAAAGAAGTGCAGAAGTTCATATGGAAGAACATCGTATGCAGATTTGGCATACCAAGGGTACTAGTTGTTGATAATGGATCCCAGTTTATAGACAAAGGGTTCCAGGAATTTATCAGTGACCTCCGAACAAAAATGCACTTCGCCCCAGTAGCTCACCCCAAAAGCAATGGGTAGGTAGAAGTATCTAACGGGACCATAAAAGATGGTCTGAAAAAGAGGCTGGGGGAAGCAAAAGGGAATTGGCCAGGAGAGCTCCAAAGTGTACTGTCGAGCTACCGAACAACACCCCGAAGAGCAACAGGGAAACGCCTTTTTCACTCATTTTCGGTACAGAGGCCATCATCCCAGTCGAGGTAGTGCAACCGTCAATCCGAGTACAAGTTTTTGATGAAACTAGAAATGACCTCGGCCTAAGAACCAAGCTCGACTTCATCGGCGAACACAGAGAAATAGTGGAGCTGAGAAGAAAAGCTTTTCAGCAGAGAGTGGCCATGGCTATAAACTAGCGTGCTAGGCTAAAAAGAATAAAAAAAGGAGACCTCGTTCTCCGAAAGGCTGAATTTGCACCTCGTAGGCCATCCCACGGGGTATTTCACACGAACTGGGAAGGTCCCTATCTGATCCTTGCCGAAGTACGAAAAGGGGTGTACAAGCTCGGCGATTCTGAAGGTATAGAATTAAAAAATACGTGGCATTTGGACTCCTTGAGAAAATTCTATACTTAGGACCTCAGCGAAGAAGATTGTGCTGTACAAATTAGAAAAATTCTCTAAGTACGAAAGTTTCTTAGCCAAAAAGTATTAAGTATAAAAGGTGCAAATTTCCGCAAAAGTGGCCGACCAGATAAGGTTTTCCGAAGTCTCTTGAGCGAACGTGTTCGGGATAATGGAGAAAACCTGGCAAAAGACTTAGCCAAAACTCTTGGGCATAAGTTGTACAAGTTGAGATTTCACGAAGAAGGCCGCCATGCTAAGCGCAGATAAGGTTTTCCGAAGTCTCTTGAGCGAATAAGTTCGGGACAAAGGGAAACGAAAAATCTCACAAAAATACTTAGCCAAATTTTCTAAAAAAGTCTTTTATTAAGATAAATTTGCTTACAAAAGAAGGAAGATTGCCAAAAGAAGAAGTACAAAAGAGAAGGAAAATAAGGCAAAGGGCCCTAGAACAAACTAAGGATTCTCAGCATCCCGGGAGGCACCAGCTCCTACGTCCTTCTCAACAACCTTCCGCGCTGGAAGCGAAGGGGGTAGGTTCAGATGCTCAATCTTGGACCAAGACCACCGAGGACCCCCGGGAATGTTCAGAGCCTCCAAAAAAGAAAGGTCCAAGTCTGGGAACCTTTGAAGGACTTGGTACCAAGCAAGGCAAAACCCGTCCTGAAAACCAACTTTGGTCATCTAGTCAAATTTGTCCTTCTCGACATCGAGGTCTTCAAGGTCCCCTTTCAGATCCGTGACCTTCTTCTTCAGCGCCTTTACCTTCTTTTTCTCTGGCTTGTTCTTCAAAGACTCGACCTCGGCTTGAAGCGTGGCATTCTCTTCAAGCACCTTCACCAGGAGAGCCTCAGATTCCGACTTCTCCTTTTGTACTGCCTCGTTCGCTGAAATCAGCTCCGCCACCTGGGAGCCAAGGTCAGAAATCTTCTGGGAGGAGTCCTTCAAAAGTTCTTCCTTTTCCTTCAGGAACTCCTCCCGAACGGCAGCAACCTCCTTTTCTATAGATTGAGCCAGCTGCGCGTTCTGTGTGGCCAGTTCCAAGCACTGGGGCTTATATTGGTCGATGGTGCCTACGGCCGAGGCTCGAAACAGCGCCTGCCTCGCCACCCGAACTCTGAGGAAACCAGCGTACCCCAGCAGCTGCAGAGAAACAAAGACAAAGTTAGTAAGGCAAAGAAGAAGAGGCAGACATTTAGAGGAAATCAAAAGGAAAAACACAAAGGTGAGAGGCGTACCTGGGCAGCATGCTCAGAGACCTTCGCGGCAAGGGAGTCATCATCAGGGTGAGCCTTCGCGATGGCCTTGAAGGAGGCCTCAGTAAGCACCCCTTTTGAGATCTCCTTAGCCATTTGCTGGCAGTCTCCGGAGTACAAATTCATGTCCTCTGTAAATGTCCAGAAAGCCTCCTTCGGGACCTTCCCCTTCGGGATACGGGCATCCCAAAGGGCCCGCTTTCGGGCATGCTCGGCCACCCAACCCGGAGGTGATATCTTCCCTGCATGGCAAAAACAAAAAATTGGTCAAGGCAAGAATCTCAAAACCCACAAAAAGGAAGGCACCACAGTTTGATAGAAAAACAAACCTGCTGGCACCTCGGCGATGTCGTCGTCGGAAGCCCGAGCCTCCTCGGTAGAAATCCCCTTGCCTTCACTTTTACGTCGCTCTTCGGCAGAAGGGGCCTCTACCAAAGCACCCAGAAGGGTCGCAGAAGGAGTGGGACTCTGGGCAGTGAAGTCAGCAACGACCTCGGCCGGCGGAACAGCAACAGGCTCAGACTCTTCGCCCACCTCCTCGGGAATCTCTGGGAGAGGAGGGGGCACATCTTTCTTCACCCGTTTGGCCACAGATGGCCCAGCACCAGACGTTTTCCGTCTTCGGGAGATGGCCTTTTTCATCTGCTCACCTTTCTCGGATTGCCCGAGGAAAAGCGATTTGTAGAAGGCAGCGGTGTCGTCACCCATCTCTGAAAAGGAAAGAAGACATCAGTGTGAGTCCAGGGTGAAAATATAAAAAAAGGATTTGGAGGTAACTTACTTTCATAAAAACTTTCATAAGACTCTTCCTTCTGAAGAAGCTTCACCAGCCAGGAGTCTTTCTCGACAATGGCAGGAGCCGGCATCCCGAGGTCCGTCTTGTGCTCCTTTACCACCTTTAGCTCCCGAAGGACCTCTTCGGTGATCAACTTCCAGTTAATGGGAAAGGGGTAGAGAGGGCGCGAAGGGACCTCGGAATCCCAATCGGAGATAGCTTGGATCTGTCTGTCGAAGTCCGCGAAGATAGGTGCCAACTCGGGAGTCAGCAATATCCTCGGGTCAACAACATCCATCTTCAGCCTTCCCCGAGCCCATTTGGTCGGAACATGCGACCAGGGCTCTTGCTTCTTCAGAAAAAAGAACTTTTGTTGCCACCCTCGCCAGCTGTCCTTGTTGGCAAAGGTGAACTTATATTTTTTGCTCCCTAATCCCCGAGGAAGCATAAAGTAGAAGCCACCCTTCGGGACCACGAAGAGCTTATAGTACTGCAGAAAAAGAATGAAGTGGGGTTCTATTTTGAAAACGCCACACATACAAAGAAAGGCGTTGAAGTAGCAGTACGAGTTCGGAGGAAGTTGGTTTACGGCAATGCCATGGAAATGGCAAAAATCGCAAACCATCTTCGGCGGAGGGTACCGAAGTCCAGCCTTCAGCTAGGCTCGAAAAACGGTAACCTCGTCACTACGGTTTGAAAAACTGAATTGGTCAGAACGTGGCAACCTCGTAATGGCATAGGAGCGAAGGAAGAACTTCTTCTTCCATTTCTCTAGTTTTGCAGGAGTGGTGCAACAAGGGTGAGAAAGAAGAGGCTGCCAGCTCTCGGGGATAGGCATGATTGGCTGAAAAACGAGTTCGGAAAAAGGCAAAGAACAAGTTTGGAAAAGCTTGAAAAAGAAAAAATCAGAGGACTCTGGAGATCAAAAACCCACCGAATGATTTGCCAAAATCTGGATTTGAAAACGCCATCGTGAAAGGTGGACGGAAAAAACCCCGTTAAACAGCACCATCGCGAAAAGCAAGAAAGAAGGCAGGAGCACTTGAAAGACAGAGGAGAGCAAAAAGAGAAGCAAAAGGGGTTATGAAGGAACAAAAGTATATATAGGCCGATGGGGGATAAGCGAAACGGCGTCATAAATGCTACGCGAAGGCAAGGAGTCGCCATAACTGCTTACTAAGCATAAAAAGGCACGCCCGCTGTAACCGATGCAACCCCCAACCAATAAAAAGCTGCCACGTGTAAGCCATTGTGCTAAAAGGGGGACACCTTCTGACGGACTGCGCGCTGCTCCAGACTGACACGTCTGGTTACGAGACAAGATGTTTCACAGACCTACAAAAGCAAAGAAGTAGGTTACCCCGGAGACACCAGAAGACGAGCTATGTTTGAACAACCAGCGTCTTCGGACAAAAGGTGCACCTTCGGCAAGAGTGCTATACCCAAGGCCCCGAAGTACTCTCTTTGAAAACTGCTAAACCGAAGTTCCCACTTCGGCTTTCTGGAGGGGGGCTTGTGATAGCCAAAAGACCATCTCCTCTCCCAGTGCGTACTTCCTGACGAAAGTATGATCAGGAAGCCTAGCGTCACCCAAAAGAGACACTATCACTGACCTCAGAAGGAACGGAGCCAAGAACCCCGAACTTGGAACTTCGGCAAAGAACGCCAGGGATCGCAAAGATGATGCCGGCTCCCTCGGGGGACTAAACGGATCACCTTCGGTTATAGAGAATTAGCTATCGCAAGTATAAGGGAATCTCCCCGAAGGTGGAACCTCCGAACATGGGAATCCCCCAAAAGCACGAGCATAACTCCCGAAGAAGGGTGACCGTGTCAAAGAACGACCTCGCCCAGAGGACCTCGGGAGTACGGCATGAGCATTTAAGGAGCCTCTGACATGCCGCCCATAGACGCTACATGTCACCTCAAATGGTGATTTGACATGCCGACGCCATCCAAGTCTTGTCACGACCTGCCTCGGTTCAAGACTCAAGGAGCTTGTCACCAGCTACTCGGCCCCTACGCCCGGAAACTCAGAGAACATCCGACCGAACACATGTCGTCATCTGAACGGGCTGGGCTTCTCTATAAATACCAGGGAACAGACCCTGGCAAACGGTTCGACTCCTCCTCCTTGAGAAAATACAGGCAAACCCACTGAAAACTCTAGGCTTCCCCCTTCCCTTCTCCGGAAACTGACTTGGGCGTCGAAGGCTCCTCCCCGGAAAAGCACCCCGGAAACCTCCTAACCCTCTTCTCTAAGCTTTTCAGGCACATTCCCCTGGGAAACCTCAACTCCAGACGCTCTCCTCCACAGGAAGTCCTTCTGGAAGTCACCATGCCTTCCAGTGAAGATGTCTCAGGGCATCACACACTTCCTCAGCCACTCTTTATTTGTCCCTGGAATTCTTGCTCCAAAGCTAGGGAGATTGTACCACTTGGTAGTACTCTTTGGCTCCCACAGCTTTAACGATTTGCCTTAACTATGGCCTTAAACCTCTCAAGAACCTTTTGGTTTTTAGGTCCTCCAGCCCCTCATGTTGTGGATCATATCTTATCAAACTCTTGAATTTCTGCTTATACTTCATTACAGTGAGATTCCCCTACTCCAGCTAATCAAATTCCAATTAATTTTCATCTTTTAGGGCCTCACTCACATATTGTTGTTGAAAGACTTGGAGGAATTTAGTCCACCTCATTGGTCTTTTTTTGGTAGGTAGCCTCCTTTGGTTCATGGTCTTATAAATCCTTTGCATAGCTCTCCACCAGAGCTCAGCATTCCCCTTTAGTCTAAAAGTAGCAAGGAGTACCTTTTGTGTAGAGGATATTTCCACCCTTTCAAATATCTTTTCCACCTAGTAGATCCAAAACTTAGCTTCTTCAGGGTCACATCGACCTCTAAATATAGGAGGTTTCTGATGCCCAATGACATCCTTGTTACATGACATGTTGGCCTGGAGGAGAGACTTCTAGTATGACGGTGCCTAAAACACTTAAAAGAACAAGGGTTAGGGGCTTCTTGGAGTGTATTTCCAGGGGAGGAGCTTCCGACCCCCGAGTTAATATTTGTGAGAGTAGTAGTAGTAAGGAACAGAGAGTGGGAAAACAGCGAGAGTTCTCTCTCCTGTTCTTACCAAGGTCCTTCTTAAGTATTTATAGGGGGTGGAGGGAAGAGGCCGTTTGGCACAGCCTGTTCAGATAATGACACGTGTTCGGTTAGATTCGATCCGTACTTTCAAAGGCAGGTATCTCCAACTGGCCGTGGGCTATTTTGGCTAAAGGGCAGGGGCATGTGTGAGGTCTCTCTGTCAGAGGCTCCTTAACCACTTTTGTCATATCTCCGTGAGACCTCTTCGGGCAAGGAATTTTCCTGAAGACTGTTGGGAAAGGCCGTTTGGCAGTGTGGGTTAACTTCAAGAAATGTTGTCCTCCATCAAGGATGGTGGATCCACTTTCCTGAGATTGGTAGGTTTGTAGATCCGAGGGTGGTGAAAGACACCTTTCCCTGAAGTTGGTCATGTTACCTTGCCGAGGGTGGTGTATAAGTGTTCCCCGAGGTCGGTGCTAGGCTTCACAGATGCTGGTTCCTGGCTATCTATTTAGGAGATTTCATGGGCCATCACCCTTTGGCTCTCAGGCAGTGCTCCCTCTGAGGATAGTGAGGGCACCCCTTCTCCAAAGTTGGTCGCACATACTCGCCGAGGGTAGTGCTCAACAAGCCAATTAGGAGTTCTATAAGGGTAATAGCCCTTTGGCTATCACATGCCCCGCTCAGGAAGTCGAAGTTGTGTCTTCAGTGTTAAGCATTTATGAAACTGATGTGAAAATCTTTCCTGGAAGTCACAGATGTCCGAGTCAGCATAGCCGAATTCTGACCGAGGTCACCTTATTTAGTATAGGCACCCTTTTTGGTTTAAGATGCTTTCTTTGGCCAAAGTAGGGTCTTTGACCAAACTCTCAACATTTTTGAGGCAGTATGTTTGGACTGGGGTAAACATTCCCCCTTTGATAGCCAAACGCTATCGCCTCTATCTGGCCGAACTCCCTGCCACAAGAATGGCCAGAAGAAGCTGGCGCTACCCGAGAAAAGGTGTGATCATGCACCTCGGGAGATAGCCGAAGAGCTCCGAGCCCGGCACGCCAGGAAAACCCGAGGACACTACTTGCCCCCCCAAGGTTGTGAACAGATCACCTTCGGAAAAGCGGCACCAGACATAGCGAGCCGAACATGGTATCCCTGAAGGCGGAACTCCCTGAAACTGGGAACCCCCGAACTGAGGGCTTGTTTCCGGAAGAGGCTCTGTCCGTACCAAAGGATGACCTCACCCAGGGACCTCGGGAGTACGGCAGGAGCATTTATAGAAGCATTTAAGGAAGCCTCTGACACGTCCTATCACAGACGTCACAAGCCGCCTCAAAAGGCGCTCTGACACACGGACGCCATCAGAATCACATCATGGCCCATCTCAGCACATGGCTCAAGGCAACCTGCTACCAGCTATCTGTCTCCTACGCCCAGAAATTCAGGAACATCCGATCGAACACGTGTCGCGATCTGAACGGGCTAGGTACTCCTATAAATACCAGGAATTAATACTTGGCAGGGGGCTGGTAGGCAAGAGATCTGACTCCCAGACTCTGAGAAAATCACCAGGCGAGACTTTTCAACCCTTTGTGCTACTTCCTCTGCATTCTCTCAGCCACCACTGACTTGGGCATCGGAGGCTCCCCCCCGGAAACACATTCTGGGGGCCTCCTAACCCTTTGTTTCTGGACTTTCAGGCATACTCCCTTGGGCGATCCATCCTCCAGGCGTCCTTCCTCCCAGAAGTCTCTCCACCAGTCACCATGACTTTAAACGATGAGGCCCCCGGCCATCATTTGGCGCCATCTGTGGGAACCCGCTCTAAGATCACCATCGTTGAAACTCGGCGTTCTAAGGACAAGGGGCTCCCAAAGTCCCCGTCCGCGCCTGAGACACAACCGACTGCTGAGCAAACACTCCCAGAGACTTCTGTGCCCGAGGAAGACCGCCCTCTAGTAATCACTATGAGCTTCCTGAAAGACTTTCAGCGTTCGGTCGTGTCTGAAATGACACAGCAGATCGACCGAAGATGGCCACAGCAAGCACAGGCCCAGAGACTTCCCTCACCAGGACGCCCTCGGGAGAAAAGCCCAAAGTCTACTCATTGCAGTTTGGGAAGCGGAGATCCGCGCGAAGAATCGTCCACAGAAAATACTCCCCTCGGGAAACAGCCTGTGGGGCAGAAGAGGTCTGAGCGACCGAGGGTCTTGCAGCAAAGAAGTTCGCTGCCTGAGGCGAGGTCCCTGTCCCCTCAGTGCCGAACTCGCTCCCCGAAGAGGCATCGGAAATCTCTCTTCCCTGAAGAAGGGCCTAGTGCCACAGTGCTTATGGAGAGGATATTAGCACGGCTAGATAGGGTGGAGAAACAAGTGGCCAGAAAACCCGTTTGGGCCAGACTCTCGGGAACATTCTGCGAAGATGACTCCCCATTCATTCAGGCCGTTGTTGAGGCAGCCATGCCAGGTGACTTCAGAGTACCTCGGTTGGAGATTTATGATGGCCGTACTGATCCACAGGCCCATCTGACGAAGTACAGACGCAGCATGATAATGCACGGTGCTGACGACGCTACCATGTGCAAGTGCTTCGAAGTCACCCTCACAGGGCCAGCAACTGCATGGTACAATTCATTGCCTTCAGGGACCATTACTGAGTTCCAGGAGTTGTCCACGGCCTTCACACAGCAATTCATTGGGAGCCGACCTACTGCGAAGATGCCTGTCCAGATGTTCGACATAGAGCAGAGGAACGGAGAAACCATCCGAGACTATGTCGAAAGATTCAATAGGGAAGCTCTGAGCGTCCCAGACTTCCGGCCCGAAATCCGCATTCTTGCCATGACACGGGGCCTTCGGCGAGACTCACAGCTATTCTACGAGTTCTCAAAGGACCCCCCGGAGACCCTCGGAGAATTTTACCGAAGGGCAGAACAGCACATGACCGCCGAGGAACTAAGAATGGCAGGGCCGAAGTCCGATCACCACCGCGCCGAAGGGTCCAATCAACAAGCTCGGCATCCGACCGAACAAGCAGGACGACCTCGGAGGATGCGGGGAAGGAAACCCCAAAGTTTCACACCATTGAGCACTACACGGACCAACATTCTCATGGCGCTGGAAAGGCAAGGGACGCAGATTCGGCGACCAAGGGCCATGACCGCCGATAATAAGAAGAATGCAAAAAAGTTCTGCCAGTTTCATCGCGACCACGGTCATGACACCGAAGACTGCTTCCAGCTGAAGAAGTACATAGAGTCGCTGATAAAGCAGGGCCAACTTCGGAAATACCTGCGGATGCCATCCCCGAAAGGCAGAAAAGTGGAGGAAGAAAGGGCCGAAGATGAGGACTATGACTCCGACAGGCGGAGAAACCGAAGTCCAAAAAGGCGCCCTCCACCTCCGGCAGGGGTTATCCAAACAATCACCACGGGGCTCCCATCCTCGGAAAGAAAGCGGAAGGCCAGAGAAATTGCAGTCATGGAATATCAAAATCCAGCAAAGAAGCTGGCCCGCAAAAATGGATCCACCATCGTCTTCCCCCACGACGATCCGCTGCTGATCATGGCGAGGATAGGGAACTGGGACGTCAAAAGGGTGCTACTTGATGACGGATCAAATGCGGACGTCCTATTCTCGCAATTACTGCTGAGCTTGGGCATCTCCAGCAGCGAACTTAAGCCAGTCACCTCGCCCACCTTCGGGGTCGGACCATCCGAACTGCCTGTTCTCGGATGGATCGACCTCCCACTGATGATGAAAGGGACTTCGGTAGACGGAGCAGCTGAGTTGTACGCCTCCACAATGGCGAGGTTCATCGTCATGGACGTCCCGTCCTCGTACAACGCCATCCTTGGAAGGCAGACACAGGGAAACCTGCACATTCGCCCTGATGTGAAGTACTTGACTGTCACATTCGCCACCAAGGATGGAGATGCAGAGATCTTCATAGACCAGGCCGAGGTGAGAAAGGTGTTTGTGAAAGCACGAAAGGCCCCGGCGAGCAACTTCGCACAAACAATGGAGGCAAAGGCGCCAGAAAAAGGCAAAGAAGAAGATCTCGCAAAAGCAGAAATGGAAACAGTAGAACTTATCCCAGGACAATCTACCCGAATAGGGAAGAGCTTGACCGAAGGTGAGAAGGAAAACCTTGTATCCTTTCTGCTGAAAAATAAAGATCTGTTTGCCTACTCGCCGAAAGATATGCCAGGGGTAAACCCTGGCATAATACAGCATAGCCTCAAAGTAAGCCTGAAAGCAAAACCTGTCCGGCAAAAGAAACGAAGCATCTCGGCCCACAAGAGCAACTTTGTCAAAACCGAGGTCCAGCGTCTGTTAGACGCCGAAGTCATCAGGGAGGTGAAGTACCCCGAATGGTTAAGCAACGTGGTCATTGCCACAAAAGAAGGTAGCAGCAAACTCCGGATGTGCATCGACTTCAGAAACTTGAACGATGCTTGCCCAAAAGACTCATACCCTCTGCCGCCAATAGATCAACTGGTAGATTCAACTGCTGAGTATGGGCTCCTTAGTTTCCTAGACGCCTTCAGTGGCTACCATCAAATAAGGATGGACCCCGAAGATGAAGAAAAAACCGCCTTCATCACGGAGGGAGGAACATACTGCTATGTCAGAATGCCCTTCGGGCTAAAAAATGCAGGAGCCACCTACCAAAGGTTGATGAACAAGGTCTTTAAAGACCAAATGGGGAGAAACATGGAGGTGTATGTTGATGATATGATAGTCAAGAGCAAACTGCCTGGCTATCACGTTGCAGACCTAGAGGAAACTTTCCAAAAGCTCAGAGCCTTCGGGATTCGGCTCAATCCTGAAAAATGCATCTTCGGGGTAACCTCAGGAAAATTCCTTGGATACATGGTATCCGAAAGAGGCATTGACGCTAATCCCGAGAAGATTAAGGCGCTGCTTGAGTTCCGAACTCCTGCCACAGTCAAAGACGTGCAGAGGCTCACCGGAAGAATAACCTCTCTGAGCAGGTTTATTTCCAGGTACGGAGATAGGTGTCGACCCTTCTTCAAAGTCCTCACAAAGGCAGCAAAGATGGAAGGCGACCTCGGAAGGAATGATCATCCTTGGGACGAAGATTGCCAAAAGGCCTGGGAAGAACTCAAAGTCTACTTGGCTAGCCTGCCGACTCTGCGACAACCTCGGGAGGGAGAGCCCCTCGTTTTGTACCTCGCCGTCACGGAGAAAGTTGTAAGCTCGATCCTCATGAAAGAAGAAGGGCCAAAGCAATGGCCAGTCTATTACATGAGCAAATCCCTGCATGGCGCCGAAGTCAGGTACCCTTTGCTTCAAAAAGCTATATACGCCTTGGTGCTTGCAGGGAGAAGGCTACGACCATACTTTCAGGCTCACCCCATCATCGTTCGAAGTAGTCTACCACTACGGGATGTTATGAAAAAAGTTGATCATTCGGGAAGGCTCTCTAAGTGGTGCATAGAGCTTGGCGAACACGAAATCATATATGAACCTCAGAAGGCCATAAAAGCTCAAGCACTAGCAGATTTTATCGCCGAAATACCCACCACTAAGGAAAGCCATTTGGATCCAAACGGAGGTAAGCTGGAGTGGACCTTGCATGTTGACGGAGCCTCGGGATCCGAACACCAGGGAGCTGGAGTAATTATCAGAGGACCCATCGCCGAAATACCCACCACTAAGGAAAGCCTTGGATCCATGGAGGTGAGCAGAGTGGACCTTGCATGTTGACAGAGCCTCAGGATCCGAACACCAGGGAGCTGGAGTAATTATCAGAGGACCCGAAGGCCTAGCGGTAAAGAAGGCTATCAACTTCAGCTTCAGCGTCACTAACAATGTGGCTGAGTATGAAGCCCTCATAGCGGGATTACGCTTGGCCAAAAGGATTGGCGTGAGAAACTTAAAAGCTCACAGCGATTCCCAGCTGGTAGTTCGGCAGACGGCAGGAGATTATGGGGCGAAGGACCCAACCTTGGCAAAATACCACGAGCTGGTAGCAAAGCTCATCCAAGAGTTTGACGCCGTACGGATCGAAAATGTACCACGGCGGAATAACACTGAGGCAGATTGCTTGGCGAAGTCTAAAACATACACCGAGGTGCTAGATCACTCGAGCATCTCAGTGCTGAGCATAGTGACCTCGGGAAAAGGATGGAAAGATCCCATAAAGAGATACCTCGCAGAAAATGTGCTACCCGAAGACCTCGGCGACGCTTCAAGATTGCGAAGACGCTCTGGCCGATTCTTCCTAATTGGCGAAGAGTTAAACCGACAGGGATATGCAAACCCGCTGCAAAGATGCGTGGATGAAGAGGATACTGAAATGGTCCTTGAAGAGGTCCACGAAGGCATGTGTGGTTCACATATTGGAACTGATGCCCTTGCGGCGGTGATACTTCACCAAGGATACTTCTGGCTTACCCTGAGAAAGGATGCAAGGCAGTTCATCCGAAAATGCGGAAGTTGCCAGAGACATGCGAACATCCAGAGGGCACCCTCGGAAATGGTAACCTCGGCAGACTATCCTTGGCCCTTCGCTGTCTGGGGTATAGACCTTATTGGGCCACTCCCCTCAGCCCCCGGAGGCGTGAAATTCTGCGTGGTAGCAGTAGACTATTTCTCCAAATGGGTCGAGGCAGAACCCCTAGCAACTATCTCGGCAAAAGAAGTGCAAACGTTTGTGTGGAAGAACATAGTATGCAGATTCGGCATACCGAGGGTACTAGTGGTTGATAATGGATCCCAATTCATAGACAAAGGATTCCAGGAATTTATCAGCGACCTCGGAATAAAAATGCACTTCGCCCCAGTAGCTCACCCCCAAAGCAACGGGCAGGTGGAAGTATCTAATAGGACCATAAAAGATGGCCTGAAAAAGAGACTGGGGGAAGCAAAAGGGAAATGGCCAGGAGAACTCCAAAGCGTATTATGGAGTTACCGAACGACGCCCCGAAGAGCCACAGGGGAGACTCCCTTCTCACTCGTCTTCGGTACAGAGGCTATTATCCCAATAGAGATAGTTCAACCTTCAGTACGGGTGTAAGTATTTGATGAAGGTGGAAAGGACCTCGGCCTCAGAACCAAGCTCGACCTCGTCGGCGAACACAGAGAAATAGCCGAGCTGAGAAGAAAAGCTTTTCAGCAAAGAGTGGCCGCGGCTATAAACTTACGGGCCAGGCCAAAAGAAATCAAGAAAGGAGACCTCGTTCTCCGAAAGGCTGACTTTGCGCCCCGAAGGCCATCCCACGGAGTACTTCGCGCAAACTGGGAAGGACCTTATCTGGTCCTCGCCGAAGTACGAAAAGGCGTGTACAAACTTGGCGATGCCGAAGGCGTAGAATTGAAAAACACTTGGCATTCAGACGCCTTGAAAAAATTCTACGCCTAAGCTTGAGCGAAGGAATCATACTGTACGAAAAATATTCTAAGTACAGAAGTATCTTGAGAAAATTTCTTAAGTGCAGAATTGTACAGAATTCCGCGAAGATGCTCGCAACGAACACAGATATGACTTTCCGAAGTCCCTTGAGCCATCACGCTCGGGAAAGATGGGAAAAATCTCTCAGCGGTACTCGCCGTAATAAGCGCAGAGACAGTTTTCCAAAGTCCCTTGAGCCTTCAAGCTCGGGAAGGATGGAAAATAAAAAATCTCGCAAAAGGTTTCTTAAGTCTTTTGAGCGAACATGCTCGGGACAAGGGGAAATGAAAATTTTTGACTGAAAGGTTTCCGAGGTCCCTCGAGCGAATGTGTTCGGGACAAAATGGAAATGCAAAAAGACTTAGTCAAATTCTTCAGACTTTCCAAAAAAGCCTCTTGAGCGAACAGGCTCGGCCAATGGAAAGATCTCTCATACTTAGTCAAGTTTCTTTGATCGCAGGTTTTCCGAAGTCTCTTGAGCAAATGTGTTCGGGGCAATGGAAATAAAGAAACTTGCAAAAACACTTAGCCAAAAAAATCTTCATTTACAAGAAAGATAGCCTACAAGGAAAAAACGCCCGAAGAAGGAGTACAAAAATAAAGAAGAAAAAAGGAAAAGGAGCCCTAAAGCAGCCTAAGGGTTCTCGGCGTCCCGAGAGCCACCCGCTCCGCCATCCTTTTCCACCATCTTTGGCGCTGGAAGTAAGGGAGGAAGATTCAGGTGCTCGATTTTTGACCAGGACCACCGAGGCCCCTCGGGAATATTCAGAGCCTCCAAAAAAGAGAGGTCCAGACCCGGGAACCTCTCAAGGACTTGATGCCGAGCTAGGCAGAATCCGTCCTGGAACGCGACCTTGTTCATTTGGTCGGACTTGTCCTTCTCGACCTCAAGGTCGTCGAGCTCATCCTGCAGATCCGCAACCTCCTCCTTCAGATCCTTTATCTTCTTCGTTTCAGACTCCTTCTTCAAAGACTGGACCTCGGCTTGAAGGGCGCTCTTCTCAGACAAGAGCGTGACTATGATATTCTCATTTTTTGACTTGTCTTGGAGAAGGTCTTGGTTTGCAGCACGCAGCCCCGCCACTTGATCACGGAGGTCGGCAATCTTCAGGAAGGAGTCCGCCTTAAAGTCTGCCTTTTCCTTTCGGAACTCCTCCCGAAGGGTGGCAACTTCCTCCTTCGCAGCATCTGCCAGCTGCTGGTTCTTGGCGGTCAATTCCGAGCACGTGGCTTTCGACTTTTCTAGGGCCTCTAAGGCCGAAGCTCGGAATGCCATCTGCCTGGCTACCCGAACTCGGAGAAAGCCGGTGTACCCCAACAGCTGCGAAAAGATGAGAGCAAGGTCAGAAAAGAGCCAAGCACTTAGGCAAAATTGAAGGGAAAAGGGTGTGGAGAGCATACCTGAGCAGCATGCTCGGTGACTTTCGCGGCGAGGGTGTCATCGCCCGGATGAGCCACTGCAATAGCCTTGAAGGAGGCCTCTGTACGCACCCCCTTCGAAATCTGCTTTGCCATTTCAGGACAGTCCTCGGAGTACAGGTTCATGTCCTCCGTGAATGTCCAGAAAGGCTCTTTGGGTATCTTCCCTTGCGGGACTTTGGCGTCGCGACGGGCCCGCGCCTTCGCGTGTTCGGCCGCCCAGTTCAGGGTAAGTAACTCCCCTACAGGGCAAAAAGGAGAAGCAGGTCAGAGACAAAGGAAATTTCAGAAAAACAAAAGAGCCATACTTGTTCTGAAAAACAACAAACCTGGCGGCACTTCGACCACGACGTCCTCGGAGTCCTGAGACTCCCTATGTAACGGGAGTGATATCTTTGGGGCCCCTTGATAGAGTGAGACTTAGAAAATGCATGGCCATGCTTCGATGAGTTGATATATGATATCAATGTCGTCAGTTTAAGTTGGTCTACTCGGTAATCAAGAAACCAAAGATTGGGCTATACGAGAGTGACACATTCCATGTCTCGTGCTTAGTCTTGATATCTTGGACAAAGGGACAATGGCATATATCGGTGATGATCATAAAGGTTTAGTCGATTCACCGACAATCTTGTCACTTGGGTAGCAATGATGTGTTGCTAGACACCGCTCATTGCTTATGATCATAAATGTGATTTATGATCATTGCCAACATGGCAAAAGCCTATTGGGTCGCACACATAGAGCTATTTGGATCATTAGAGTGCATGGGCTAATTATTTGGGTTATGGTTTCACTTTAATTTCGTATTAATAATGGGCCAAGGAGTTGAGCCATTATTAAGCCCGAAATTAAATCCTAATTGGATTAGGG
>SMDT01001332.1:0-98160 GCA_005392925.1 Aquilaria sinensis | reverse complement strand
AAAGGGAGTATACAAGCTCGGCGACACCGAAGGGGGAGAACTGAAAAATACCTGGCATTCGGATGCCCTAAAGAAATTCTATACTTAGAACTTTTTTCAGAAAGATTGTAGTTACTCTTCCCCGCAGTCGTCAATAAAGACACAAGCCGGATATTGTCGCGAGATTGAAAAATTAGTTCCTTAATGGTTTTCCTTTCGGAACTAACTCCTGGATGGAGTATAAACTCGGCGGAGTTCGGAAAAAGTCTAAAACTACTCTTCCCGAAGAAGTAAGTACGGACAAATTTGCCGAAAGTGCGTGCTTAGAATTACTTCTGAAAAATCCTATTCGGAAGAATGAATGGAGATTGGAGAAAGAATCTTCATTAAAAAATTCTAAGGCAAAGATGTACAAGCAAGCAGGAGTACAAGAAAGTAAGGAGAAGCCTATTGCTGAGCAGGGACATCCGATGTCTCATCATTATCATCATCGTCATCATCATTAGGCTCAGTCGGAGGCACCGGCTTAGCTGGAGGAAGATTGAGAAAATCTGGCTTTGACCATACCTCCTGGGGCCCCTCGGGAAAATCCAGAGCGGACAGGTAGGAAAGGTCGAGCTCAGGGTGCCGAGCAAGGACTTGATGGCGCGCCAAGCAAAAGCCGTCTTGGAAAGCCACCTTCGCCATTCGCTCAGACTTGTCCTTTTCGGCACCAAGAGCATCAAGCTCGGTCTGAAGCTTGGCAATCTTCTCCTCCAGCTTCTTCTTCTTCTTGCTCTTAGCTTCCTTCTTCAAAGATTTAACCTTGGCATCAAGGTCGGCGTTCAAAGCAAGCGCCTTCGCCAGGCTCTTGCCGTCTTCAGCGTTCGCCTTCCGAAGAGCCTCGTTCTCTAAAGAGAGAGTGGCACACTTTGAGCCGAGGTCGTCAACCTTGGCAGTGAAATCTAGGAGAAGTTCCTGCTTGCTCGTCGCGAGCTCGGCCCGAAGATTCACAACGTCCTCCTTCACAATCTTGAGCTCATCATATTTGAGGACGTGCCTGGCACAAAACTCCTTCATTTTGCTCAAAGAATCTTCGGACCGAGAACGGGCCTCTGTTTGCTTCGATGCCCAAGTGCGGAAATACCCGCTGTATGCCAAAAGCTGCAAAAAAGAAGGCCCCGAATGAGTATCAAAAGAATGATGGAAACTTAGAAGGAAAATCTCTAAATAAACAAAGAGGAAAGAACTACCTGGGCGGCGTGCTCGGTCATCCTCGCCGCGAGGATCTCTTCGTTGGGACATTCGGTGACGAGCGACTGAAAGGTGGCGTTTGTCATCACCCCCGTCGCCATTTGGGGAGCCATCAACTGGCTATCCTCAGAGAACAAGTTCATGTCCTCTGTGAACGTCCAGAAGGGCTCCCTCGGCACCTTGTCGAGAGGGATCCGCTTGTCCCGAAGAGCCCTTCGCCGGGCATGAGCATCCACCCAGGGCGCCGCAGACATGTCCTCTGCAAGTTTACGCCGAAGTTCCGTCAGTACGTCATCCCTTAGCCATTCATCCAAAAAATCGTAGATACGAAAAATACTAAGGTTTGTAGGAGAATGGCTAAGGAACCAACCTGGTAGAACTTCGGTGATGTCGTCTTCAGACTCGCCCTCCCGGACTTCACCGGGAATGTTCTTCCCCTTCCTTCTTTTGCTCTCTTCAAGTTCCTGAGCGGATCTTTGCTCAGAAGAAGGCTCGGCGGGTAGAATGGGGCTCAGTATTGCCCTAAGAAGGGCAGGGTCCGAAGGAAGGTCCGCCGGCGTTGAAGGAAGAGCAGGAGATTGATCCTGCACCTCCACAATGACTTCGGGAGGGGGAGTAACAGCCCTAGCCTTCTTAGCTCTAGAAGGCCCGCTACCGATCGTCTTCTTCCTCTTAGCAGGCGCCTTCTTGCGCGTCTGCTCCCCCCTCTCGGCCTGGCCGAGGAAGAGCGACTTGTAAAAATCAGCAGATTGATTGCCCATCTCTGCAAAAGGAAAAGGTATCAGCGTAAGTCCAAAAGGAAAAAAGATATTGAAACCAGGAAAGAGACTTACTCTCGGCAAAATACTCATATGTGATCTCCCCCCGAAGGAGCATGACTATCCAGGCCTTCTTCCCCGGAAGAACGGGCACGGGCAGATAGAAGTCACTCTTGTGCTCGTTCACCACTCCCATTTCCCGAAAAACCTCCTCGGTCATAAGGTCCCACTTGATGGGAAAAGGGTAAAATGAACGCGGAGGGACCTCGGGGTCCCAGTCTGCCACGGCCCGGATAAGCCTATCAAATCGATCAAACTCAACAGCCAGCTCCGGAGTCAGGAGTTTCCGGGGGTCAACGACGTCCATCTTCAGGGTCCCCGAAGCCCATCTGGTGGGCATATGACGCCAAAGCTCGGGGACTCGGCAGGAAGAAAAACTTCTTCTGCGACCCCCGCCAGCTGTCCTTGTTGTCAAAGGTCAAGGTAAACGTTTTGCTCCCGGACCCTTGGGGAAGCAGGAAGTAAAAGCCGCCCTTCAGGACCAGGTGAAGTTTGTAATACTGCATGAAGAAAAGAAAGTGGGGGTTTATCTTAAAAACCCCACACATGCAGAGAAAAGAATTGAAGTAAGAGTAAGAATTTGGGGGAAGTTGGTTCACGGCGATCCCGTGGAATTTGCAAAACTCACAGATTACGCGGTGAGGAGGGTACCGAAGACCGGCTTTCAATTGAGCTCGGTAAACAGTAACCTCATGCGAATCTGACATATAGCCGTAGGTGCCCGGGATGGGCAACCTCGGGACGAGATAAGAAGGAAGGTAATACTTGGCCATCCACTTCTTCACCTTCTCCAGAGTGGTAGTACAAGGATGAGATTCGAGAGGAAGAAAGCTCTCGGGGAGAGGTCGGACAGTTAGCAACGGGGTCGGATTCAACGGGGTCGGATCAGACATTTTTTCACAAAAGAAAAGAAGGACGACTCCGGAAGGGTAAGGAAACAGAGAGACCTTGAAAAAATAACCTTGAAAGAAAGAAGAAAACAGAAATTACAGAAAGAAGCACCCACCAAAGGTCTTGTTGAAATTCCTGAACGCCGCCGTAAAAATTGCCAGAAATCGCTCCGCCGCAGAAATCACTGCCGGAAAGAAGGAGAAAGACAAGAGAAGACTCTAGAGCAGATGAGAGCAAAAGCAAAGAATGAGGCAAAAAATGAGGCGAAAGGCGCTTATATAGACCAAAGAGGGTAAGCGAAACGTCGTCATTATTATCCCTCGGAAGCGCAACAGACTCATTATTACTCCTCAAAGGTGAAGAGACGCAATTAGTGTGACCGGCGTAACTATCCCGCCATCCACTAGCGGCCACGTGTCATCCAACGCGAAGAACTAGGGCACGCCCCTCTGACATCGCGAAAACCCAGGCACGCTTATCCATAACTGACATGTTTGACCAAAGGATACGACGGTTCACGAACCTGCAGCAGAAGAAAGCAAAAGCAAAAGCTGCACGCGCCTTGAGGTCGCAGAAAGAACTAGGGAAGGGTACCTCGGCTATGAAGGAACGCCTTCTGAAAAAGAGCAAATTCTTGAGTAGAGCTCCAACCACGAGTTCGGTAAAGAAGCCTTCCCAAAAGCATAAAGCCGAAGTCTCCGCTTCGACTTCCCGGGAGGGGGCATGTGATAGCCAAGGTGCCGATCACCCCCCGAAGGCACGGGTTCGGACAAAGCACCAACCTCGGAAGAGAAATCACCCACCACAGAAGGAAGGATGTTCGACCTCCCGAAATCCAGCCTCGGCATTTCTCCATTCCAGGAAACGACAATGCCAACCTCGGGGGGATGAGTAAGCCATCCTCGGAAGTGGGGGTGTCTCCGAGAAAGGTCACCTTCGGGAAATATACTCCTGCGATACCAAAAGCGACCTCGGAAGACAAGTTCTCCGAAGAGGTCTCCTCTACCAAAAAGGGGCCTCGGGAGTACGACATAAGCATTTAAGGAGCCTCTGACATATCCCCGATAATCCACCCCCAGTCACGTCCTGACACACCGCCTGCAGGGATACTCTAGCACGCCACTTTCGGGTTACCCAGAGCCCTAGCCTGGCAGCCCATGCCGACTAGGGGTCCTCTATTGCCCAAAAGATGTGGAACGCATCCCGCCGAACACGTGTCACAATCTGGGCCGGCCATCTAAGAAGGACTATTACTACTCACCCCTTTACAAATACTTGGTAATTATTCCAGAAGAGGGGGGACACTTTTTGAGATAAGATACTTCTTTACTCTTTATCATTGGATTACCTCAAAAATACTCACTTGGGCGTCGGAGGCTGCTCCCCGGAAAAACACTCTGGGGACCTCCTAACCCTTGCTTCCTGTGACTTTCAAGTGATCTTCTCAGAGTACGTTCGTCCTGGACCTCTCTCCATTTCCATAAGCCCCTGCCGCCTTCACCATGACACACGAAGGAGATGCTGAAGGGCATCAGCAACCATCATTAAAACCTGCATCCAAAGACACTAAAACACAAAAACCACAATGCATACATACAAGATATAGTGACACGACCGCCCGTGCCCCTGCCCAGGAAGCCCTGTGAGAGCTGGTGTCATGGTGGATTGCAGTTGGCTAGTTGTGTGTGTGTGCGGATTAAATCCCATGATGCTAGTTGATTATCCTAGAATATCCAATTTGCATGCTCTTCATGCTTTGACTTGGTTTATTAAAACCATAAAACATTAACTTGGCCGAGTAATTTTCTACACAAAATAAATACAAATAGCCAAAGCATATAAAATCAACATTTTCGTGAGTTTACTACACATAACAACTCGTGAGAACATTCATACATAAAGTAGACTAATGCCCTCACCCAAAAGCAATCCTAGAGTCGAGGAGTCCTCATAACATAGACTATGGAGGCAACTAAAAGTACTGTATAAATACAAGCCTCTACTGAGATCTCTTTGACTTAACTCCCACCTTGGATACACGTCCCAGTGGCGAGTCTCAAAAGTCCTTTGCCAAGTGCTACTAGGCTCTGCAGCCAAAGGAAGATACTAGTTAGTACTGTTACTTGACCAACAAGCCAACTAAATACACCATGTAGACTAGAATCACAAGGATTCTCAAATGCCGTACCTGTACACACAAAAGAACACTACCGCGATAATCCTCAACGATTACCCGGTCCAGCAACTTCAGTCTCTGCATAACATAACTAGGGAGTGAGAATTCGACAATTCTCAGTAAGGGGTCTTCAGTGTACCTGCAAGAAAATTACTAGGACTGGACATATGATGAACATATGTAAACTTGCTGTGAGCTCACACAGCATGAGGGTCTGATATATGCACATATAACTAGGCCATAAAGACCTCTCCTCAAACTAGTCCTCCTCACGGTGCATCACTCTGTGCCTAGCGAGTTCTGATCACTAACCCGCTCCTAGCAAGCCGAAGCTTACTGGATGCAATCATGTAGCCTTCCCATAGTCGTTATGCAGGGGAATTATGGTGGAACTTTGTAGACTAGGCCGCAGGGCCTCTTTGATGTAGACTAGATGAACAAGGTTTCACCTTGCGACCTCGTGGCTACGGCACGGCTAGGCCAACAAGGGTTCTAAACCTCTCACCTGAGCTAGTAATACCTTGTTGTGATCATTGCAACATAGTTTCCTTTAAAACTTGCCTTCACTTTGAGTTAATATAAATCTAAAACTAGGGAATTTTAAGTGTTTTTAAAACATGGAGGTGATAGTACTCCCTCTTAGCTTTGCATGGAATCTTGAATCACCTCAATCAGACACCCGAGCGAAAAGTTATACTGAAAACAAAATCGGGTGTCAAATGCTGTCTTGGCGACGCGTCGCCACAGTTGTCGACGTTCTGCCAATTTTTTGAGGTCTTGGCGACGCATCGTGGGAACTCGTGGGGATTGGCGACGCGTTGCCAAACCTGCAAAATGCCCAGAAAAACTCCGGTTTTGCTGCTATGAACTTTGGACACTTCCTACACATATCAAACATGCTTGGAATGCCTCCAAATTTCATATACACATAGAACATGTTGCATAGATCACAACCAACTATCACAAGCCAATCTATGATGTCTTGTAACATCAATCCAATCCTCCCAATTCCTCTAGTCCACCATAATTCAACCAAAACCTTTAACTAATGCCATAGCTAAAACCACTCGAATTCTTCAAGCAAACTCAAGCTATTGGCATTAAATGAACTTGAAAACATACTCCCCTTACCTCAACTCCAAGTAACATGCAAGAATCAAGCTCCCTTTCAACCAACCAAGCTCACCAAAGTTCTACACCAGTTCCAATCCAAAAACAAAGCACCAATCATTAAAACTTCACTCTCTAACCAAAACCCAAGCTTCAAACTAACTAATAAACATGAATTCAATCAAGAACACATTTCTTACCTCGTTCAAAAACAGGGGATGTGGAAAAATGCCTTTCCAAGCTTCAAAATCATGGTTTCAAGCTTGAAATTGGCTCCTCCAAGCTTATACACCTTGAATTGCACCTCTTGATACCAAGATCACTTGATTCCAAGCTTAATTTGAGAGAGAAATGAGTGAGGGAAGGTTGAAAACGTGGTTATGGCAGCCTCCCCCTTCTCTTTCCCTTCTTAAACCCTTACTTAGCATCAAGGTCACCAAGGTTTCAAGTTTAATGCAATTAAGCCCCCCATCTTTGTAACTTAGTCATTCTTGATTAAATTCTTGTCTATTCTTTAAGTTTGAGTTAAGGTTGAAAGTTAAGTTATAAAAATTCATTTTAAAACACTCGGGACTTGTCCCGGCTATTCAGGATGCAAAATTACCATTTTGCCCCTAAACTTCGTTCAGTGCTTTATTTTTCTTAGAACTTAGTGAACTTTGCTAAACTTCTCTATTCTTGCTATGTAAACTTGAATTAAGGTTCTAAACTTAATTTAGAACACTTTACCTTCCTCAATTTTGCTTCCCACTAGAAGGGCCATAACATTCTCCCCTCCTTCTTGAATTTGGTCCCCCAAATTCCGCTGCAACTCCGGAAAAATACTAGGATATCTTTTCAGCATATCCTGCTCTGTCTCCCAGGTAGCCTCCTCCTCAGTATGGTTAGACCAAAGGATCTTAACCATCGGAATCCACTTAGTCCGCAATTTCTTGACTTGCCTATCAAGTATCTGAATGGGTTTCTCCTCGTAGGTCAAGTCTTCTTGAATGGGTATCACTGAAGGATTAACTACCTGTCCCGGTTCCACTGTGCATTTTCTGAGTAGACTAACGTGAAACACGTTATGCACTTGAGATAGGTTAGGTGGTAATGCTAACCGATAAGCAACTTTCCCAATCTTCTCCAATATTTCATAGGGTCCAATATACCTAGGAGCTAACTTGCCCCTTTGCCCAAAACGGCTAACTCCTTTCATGGGCGACACTTTCAGAAGTACTTTGTCCCCAACTTCAAAACTCAAGTCTCTTCTCCTCAAATTTGCATACTTGGTCTGCCTGTCATTGGCTGCTTTAATTCACTTCTGAATTAACTTGATCTTAGCTGTAGTGTCAGCTATGATTTCAGGTCCAATAACTACCTTATCTGTAGGATCTGCCCAACAATGAGGTGTCATACATCGCCTCCCATACAAAGCTTCATATGGTGCCATTCCAATAACAGTTTGATGACTGTTATTATAAGCAAACTCGATCAGTGGTAAATGCTGATCCCAATCACCTCTGAAATCAATGACACACATCCGTAGCATATCCTCCAAAGTCTGAATTACTCTCTCAGATTGCCCATCAGTCTGAGGATGAAAAGCAGTACTGAGACTAACCTTGCTCCCCAATGCTTCTTGAAAAGCATTCCAAAATCGTGATGTAAATCGAGGATCTCTGTCAGATATAATCTGATCCGGTATCCCATGGAGTCTCACAATCTCTTTGAGATACAACTGAGCCAACTTCTCCAATGTATAAGTGATTCTGATAGGTATGAAGTGTGCCGACTTCGTCAGTCTATCAACCACTACCCATATGGCATCATGCTGACTCCGGGTATTCGGTAACCCCACTAGGAAATCCATAGTAACAGATCCCCACTTCCTCACTGGTAGAGGTAAACTCTGAAGTGTGCCTGCTGGTTTCTGATGTTCAGCTTTCACCATTTGACATGTCAAACACTTTGCCACATGTCCTCCTACATCCCTTTTCAATCCTGGCCACCAAAAATGTGTCTTCAGATCTTGATACATCTTACTAACACCAGGGTGGATATTCAAAGTGCTACTATGTGCCTCCTGTAGGACTTGCTGCCTAAGCCCTTCCACATTCGGTACATAGAGACGATCTCCATAATGTAGTATTCCATCCTTGTATCTGAATTCCTTCCTCATAGTGCCAAGTTTTGCTTCTCCTGAAATTTTCTTCAACAATGGATCTTTCATCTGAGCTTCTTTAACTCTGACTAACCAAGCTGACTGCACTTCCAAAATGTAGACTAGGGATTTTTCTCGACTTTGCCATAATTCATGCAAAGCTAAGAAACAGTCCCTCAATACTCCTTCAGAGGAGTCCGTAGCCTGATCCTTAGATAAGATCACTCCCGTGTACTTCCGGCTCAACGCATCTGCTACCACATTTCCTTTACCAGCACAGTACTCAATCGAACAATCATAATCCTTGATGTATTCAATCCATCGCCGCTGCCTCATGTTCAGATCCTTCTGGGTAAACAGATACTTCAAACTCTTATGATCGGTGAAGATTCTGAACGACCTCCCCATCAAGTAATGCCTCCACAACTTCAGTGCAAAAATTACTGCTGCTAGCTCAAGATCATGAACAGGATAATTCAATTCATTAGGCCTCAGCTGTCTTGAACCATAAGCAATCACCTGACTATCTTGCATCAATACACATCCCAAACCAGAACCCGATGCATCAGTATAAACTGTAAAAGCTCTGTTCGGATCTGGCAAAACAAGTATAGGTGCACTAGTCAATCTTTCCTTCAACTCCATATAAGCTTCTTCACACTTCGGTGTCCACTCAAATTTCTGAGTCTTCTTGGTCAAGGCTGTCAACGGTGTAGCTATCACAGAGAATTTCTCTATAAAGCGTCTGTAGTAACCTGCCAAGCCTAAGAAACTCCTGACCTCTGTAACTGTAGTTGGTCTCTTCCACTCAACTACTGCTTGAACTTTTTCAGGATCAACTGACAAACCCTGAGCACTGATGATATGCCCCAAAAACTGGATCCTCTCGGACCAAAACTCACACTTAGACAACTTTGCATAGTACTGATTATCCTTCAGCACTTGCAAAACTGTTCTAAGGTGCTTCTCATGCTCTGATGTAGACTGTGAATATACCAAAATGTCATCGATGAAAACTTCAACAAACTGATCCAGAAATGGCTTAAAGATCCGATTCATGGCTTCCATAAATACTGCTGGAGCATTCGTCACACCAAAAGGCATAACTGTATATTCATAATGTCCATACCTCATCCTGAAAGCAGTTTTCGGGATATCTTCCTCCTTAACTCTGATCTGAAAATACCCAGACCGAAGATCAATTCTGGAAAACACCTTCGCTCCCCTGAGCCTGTCAAACAGATCATCAATTCTAGGAAGTGGATACTTATTCTTGATTGTCACTGCATTCAACTTCCTATAGTCGATGCACAATCTGAAAGTTCCATCTTTCTTCTTCACAAATAACACCGGAGCTCCCCATGGTGACACACTAGGCCTTATAAAGCCTTTCCTTAGCAGTTCCTCCAACTGCTTCTTTAATTCATCCATCTCAGGAGCTGACATCCTATAAGGTGGTACTGAAATAGGTTCAACCCCTGGTTGCAGATGGATTGCAAACTCAGTATCCCTTTTAGGTGGTAACCCAGGTAACTCTACTGGAAACACCTCAGGAAACTGATTGGCTACTGGAATCTTCTCAAGTTCCTCCTCTATAGCCACTCCATTCAACGAATAATACTCTTCTTCACCAACTATAGGGATGGTATCCATAAGTCTAAGGTGCAAACTCTTAGCACTAGATGCCAACCCTCCTGTGCAAGTCACTCTAGCTCCCTGAGCATCAGTAATGTCGACTGAGTGATTCGCACAGTCAATTTGTGCCTTATGCTTACTTAGCCAATCCATTCCCAACACTAGGTCATAAGACCTCAATTCTATCACCCACAATTCACAACAAAAATCATGGTCGCCTAACTGCAAGGGATACCTAGTAACCACTTCATTGGTCACAATAAAACCCCTCCCCGCAGTTCTGATGAGTCTCAACTCACCCGAGATTTCTCACTGCAATTTAAACTTATCTACCAAGGCAGAAGATATCACTGAAAGAGTAGCTCCCGTATCAAATAGCACTCTAACACTACCATTCTGAAAAGTAAAATTACCTCGAATGGCAGCTGGTTCTCTGGTCACCTGACTCGTCAGGGCAAAAACCCTCGGCTCAACTGCTGCTGCGGCTACACCAGGCCGATTACCTATGGCAAGGGGTACAGGGGGTAAATTCCGGGGCGGACCTGACATCGGTCGAGCTCTTGGGCATTGCCTCACCCAATGTCCTCTCTGACCACAGATATTGCAAACATCTGTCCCCAGAGTACATGGTCTTCCACCATGAAACCGTCTGCATCTAGGACATAAACCTGTCTTCCTTCTCTTGGATGGATCTTGGTTTTCCACCATTGGTCGCTTCCCAGCACTCTTTCCTAAGTTGGCTGGTCCAACCTCCACCTTTTTGCTAGGTGCCCTGGAATCCTCAAATTCTCTTTCTAAGGCCAACGCCTTCTGAACCACCTGGCGATAGCTCCTGATATCAACTGTCGCCATATACCTCCTGAGTACAGGTTTCAACCCTTGGAAGAACTTCTTAGCTTTCAATTCATCATTGCCCATCATGTATGGAGCATACCGGATAAGAGAATTATAGCGCTGCTCATACTCCCGCACAGACATCTCTCCCTGTATCAGATTCTCAAACTGAATCCTCCTCTGATCCTGTGCAGCTTCACTGATATACTCCTGTCTGAACTTCTTCTCGAAGTCTGACCACTTGAGCACCTTCTTCTTGTGCTCTGGGCGAGTACCATTACTTTCCCTCAACAACTCCATCACATCATCCCACCATAGACTAGCCCTTCCTCTCAGAAAGAAAGGCACTAGAATCATCTTCTGCTCTGACTCATAACCACCACAAGTAAAAAGTCTATTCATTCTGGACAACCAGTCCTCTGCTCTGTCGGGATCACCTGTCCCATCAAAGCTCGGTGGATCAACAGTCTTAAATTTCTCCAACAATCTCATCTGATGTGGAGTGTCTCCCCTCCTTGGAGCCTCCATCACCTCTGGTTCTTCTTCCTCCTCATGAACATGATTTCTGCGTTCATGAGCCCTAGGCACTTGCTGTTGCTCAGCATGCCTTTCCTGATCCTGTTGTGGGTCATTCTCCTCCTGGACAACACCTCTGTCCTCATAATCTCTGAACATCTCAGTCACAAGGGTGTTCATACCCTGTGCCACTTGGGCCATAGTCTGTGTCAACCCCTGTAATACCCTGGATATCTCATCCAGTCTGGCCACAACTGGGTCACTAGAACCCTCACCAGGTTCCCTAGTTCCCCTTGAAGCTCCTGACCTAGTGTCAACCATAGCAACCTGCAACCACAGCCAGACAACATTCCCCAGATGTTGGTCAGTACTAACTTCCTAGCACTTGGACTTTCCAAACTAGATCTCAGTCTTAGCCTCCAATATCTATGAAATAAGTCCTAAGCTCTGATACCAAAAACTGACACGACCGCCCGTGCCCCTGCCCAGGAAGCCCTGTGAGAGCTGGTCTCACGGTGGATTGCAATTGGCTAGTTGTGTATGTGTGCGGATTAAATCCCATGATACTAGTTGATTATCCTAGAATATGCAATATGCATGCTCTTCATGCTTTGACTTGGTTTATTAAAACCATAAAACATTAACTCGGCCGAGTAATTTTCTACACAAAATAAATACAAATAGCCAAAGCATATAAAATCAACATTTGTGTGAGTTTACTACACATAACAACTCGTGAGAACATTCATACATAAAGTAGACTAATGCCCTCACCCAAGAGCAATCCTAGAGTCGAGGACTCCTTATAACATAGACTATGGAGGCAACTAAAAGTACTGTATAAATACAAGCCTCTACTGAGATCTCTTTGACTTAACTCCCACCTTGGATACACGTCCCAGTGGCGAGTCTCAAAAGTCCTTTGCCAAGTGCTACTAGGCTCTGCAGCCAAAGGAAGATACTAGTTAGTACTGTTACTTGACCAACAAGCCAACTAAATACACCATGTAGACTAGAATCACAAGGATTCTCAAATGCCGTACCTGTACACACAAAAGAACACTACCGCGATAATCCTCAACGATTACCCGGTCCAGCAACTTCAGTCTCTGCATAACATAACTAGGGAGTGAGAATTCGACAATTCTCAGTAAGGGGTCTTCAGTGTACCTGCAAGAAATTACTAGGACTGGACATATGATGAACATATGTAAACTTGCTGTGAGCTCACACAGCATGAGGGTATGATATATGCACATATAACTAGGCCATAAAGACTTCTCCTCAAACTAGTCCTCCTCACAGTTCATCATTCCGTGCCTAGTGAGTTCTGATCACTAACCCGCTCCTAGCAAGCCGAATCTTACTGGATGCAATCATGTAGCCTTCCCATAGTCGTTATGTAGGGGATTCATGGTGGAACTTTGTAGACTAGGCCACAGGGCCTCTTTGATATAGACTAGATGAACAAGGTTTCACCTTGCGACCTTGTGGCTATGGCACGGCTAAGTTGCCAAGGGTTCTAAACCTCTAACCTGGGCTAGTAATACTTTGTTTTGATCATTGCAACATAGTTTCCTTGAAAAGTTGCCTTCATTTTGAGTTAATATAAACCTAAAAATCGGGCATTTTAAGCATTTTTAAAACATGGAGGTGATAGTACTGATGGGTTTCGGGAGCCAAACAGCGCAGCGGAATTTAACCGAAACCCTTTAGGATCCAAGTGAAACAGGCTAAACCAGGTGTTCGAAAATTTTCATACCTAATTTTCGGTTGAGATCTCTCACTCAACTGTAGAGTCGAATCACAAAACCTGAACAGTTGACGTGTTCAGGCTCTCTATGGTATCCACACGAGCCTCTCGGGATCACCACTCTTCCACCACGTCCCGGCAGATGCGTTTCTCTTGCGCTCTCAGTGCTAGCTTACGTCCTCCAAGGTATTGCAAAAGAAGAGTGTGGCTGTCCTTTTTGGAGCCTAGGGCAAGGAGACCTGCAAATTTCTCACTAGAAGTTGTATTTATAGTGAGACTCAACTTCCAGGCCTAATGGGTTTCAAAACCTTAATCCAATTATGATTTAATTTCAGGCTTAATAATGGCTAAACTCTTTGGCCCATTATTAATACAAAATTAAAGTGAAACCATAACCCAAATAATTAGCCCATGCACTCTAATGATCCAAATAACTCTATGTGTGCGACCCAATAGGCTCTTGCCACGTTGGCAATGATCATAAATCAAATTTATGATCATAAGCAATGAGCGGTGTCTAGCAACACATCATTGCTACCTAAGTGACAAGATTGTCGATGATTCGACTAAACCTTTATGATCATCATTGATATATGCCACTGTCCCTTTGTCCAAGATATCAAGACTAAGCACGAGACATGGAATGTGTCACTCTCGTATAGCCCAGTTTTTGGTTTCTTGATTACCGAGTGGACCAACTTAAACTGATGATATTGATATCGTATATCAACTCATCCGAGCATGGCCATGCATTTTTCTAAGTCTTACTCTATTAAGGGGCCCGAAGATATCACTCCCGTTACATAGGAGGGTCAAATCCCATCTTGATCATACAAATCCCTCTACATGATATGTGACATACCCAATGACCTCTTTCAAGTTCACTCAGTTACGAGCAACAAAGGAAAGTATCAAAGTATATGACTCACATGTAGGGAACCTTGATGATCTTAGGTCGAAAGACTACATATACCATGATCACTATGAGAATCACTTATGACACTCATATCACGATCCATGTAGTGTTCTCATGGTGGGTCGGTCCAGTACACAAGTTCTCCAACTTGTACCCATATGGAGACTACATATCTCATATTAGTCTCCACATATGCTAGTCGTTATGTATTATTGCAACCTGCTCCACAATAATACTAGACCAGGGACGTTTAAGAATATCATTATTCTAGGGTCATGATTATGTTTGTTAAGTTATGCAGAAACAAAACAACAAACATAATTGTTGGATTAATGCCTTCATAAAATATCATGACTCAATGTGCAAAAATACAATCATCTCATGATTGGCTTTTGAGCAAAACACTAACAAGTACTCCCTTTTAGCTTTGCATGGAATCTTGAATCACCTTAATTGGACACCCGAGCGAAAAGTTATGCTGAAAACAAAACCGGGTGTCAAATGCTGTCTTGGCAACACATCGCCACAGTTGTCGACATTCTGCCAGTTTTTTGAGGTCTTGGCGAAGCGTCGTGGGAACTCGTGGGGATTGACGACGCCTCGCCAAACCTGCAAAATGCCCAGAAAAACTCCGGTTTTGCTGCTATGAACTTTGGACACTTCCTACACATATCAAACATGCTTGGAATGCCTCCAAATTTCGTATACACATAGAACATGTTGCATATATCACAACCAACTATCACAAGCCAATCTATGATGTCTTGTAACATCAATCCAATCCTCCCAATTTCTCTAGTCCACCATAATTCAACCAAAACCTTTAACTAATGCCATAGCTAAAACCAATCAAATTCTTCAAGCAAACTCAAGCTCTTGGCATTAAATGAACTTCAAAACATACTCCCCTTACCTCAACTCAAAGTAACAAGCAAGAATCAATCCCCTTTTAACCAAGCTAACCAAAGTTCTACACAAGTTCCAATAAAAAACAATGGCACCAAACATCAAAACTACACTCTTTAACCAAAACCCAAGCTTCAAACTAACTAATAAACATGAATTCAATCAAGAACTCATCTCTTACCTCATTCAAAAATAGGGGAAGTCAAAAAATGCCTTTCCAAGCTTCAAAATCATGGTTTCAAGCTTGAAATTGGCTCCTCCAAGCTTATACACCTTGAATTGCACCACTTGACACCATCACTTGATTCCAACCTTAATTTGAGAAAGAAATGAGTGAGGGAAGGTTGAAAATGTGGTTATGGTAGCCTCCCCCTTCTCTTTCCCTTCTTAAACCCTTACTTAGCATCAAGGTCACCAAGGTTTCAAGTTTAATGCAATTAAGTCCCCCATCTTTATAACTTAGTGATTCTTGATTAAATTCTTGTCTATTCTTCAAGTTTGAGTTAAGGTTGATAGTTAAGTTATAAAAATTCATTTTAAAACACTCAGGACTTGTCCCAGCTATTCAGGATGCAAAATTACCATTTTGGCCCTGAACTTCGTTCAATGTTTTCTTTTCTCGGAACTTAGTGAACTTTGCTAAATTTCTCTATTCTTGCTATGTAAACATGAATTCAGGTTCTAAACTTAATTTAGAACACTTTACCTTCTTCAATTTTGCTTCCCACTAGAAGGGCCATAACATATAGTAAGCAAATGCAGCAGCCAAACACAACCAACAAACACATGAAATGCAGCAGCAACAATAACCATAGATTAGTCCATAAAACACATAATAAATGATAGCCGAAGTGCTATTGCCCCAACCACCTGGGAACCTTGGAAAAGAGGGAGTCAGATACCTGAGGTGCATGACCTCGGTAACTCGCCAATACTGACCTCGGGAGACTTGCGGATCACCCCTTCCTGAAGGTGACCGAACCAAGCTTCTGGGGAGAAGAACCAACTACCTTCTGCGGGAAAAAGCCCCTCGAAGGACCAGCTTCGGAGCCAGGGAACTTTTCGAAGTAACGGTATGACTCCGGGAAAAGCCACTCACCACGAAGGGAAACGTCCATCAAAGGGACTTCGGAGGCACTCTAGTCACCACTAAGGAGTCTCTGACATCACGCCCGTAAACCCTGCACACCGCCCTCATATGCACTCTGGCACGCCACCCCTACCTACGTTCTGTCACATAGGGCTGCGCCTGACGCAGCTCATGGCCCGAGGAGCCTGCAGGCGGCTATGGGACCCCATGCCCAGAGATACGGATGGCATCCGTCCATACACGTGTCACCATCCGAAGGCCTCACCCCCTATTATACATATAGGGAAAATGGCCACGGAAAAAGGGGGGCTCTCTTCTCTCGCTCCTCCTCCCCAAAAGCCCAAAAAAGAGAATACAGCTGGCAAGAGTCTCTTGTGCTTACTGCTCTCCCTCTCTCTTCACCTCTCCGAAGTACTAACTTGGGCGTCGGAGGCTCCTCCCCAGAAAAAGACTCCGAGGACCTCCTAACCTCTGTTTTCTGAGTATTTCAGGCAGGCCCTCCTAAGGAGTCTCCGCTCCAGGTACTCCCCCACACCGGAAGCATTCTCCGACCTCACCCATTCGCAGGAAGTAACTGCTACCGGCCATGGTACATGGTCCACACAGAGCACCTCTTCTCTGGACTCGCCCACGTCCCCGGAAATCCCCTGCTGCACTTATCACGACGCACAGTGGATTTACTATTGATGATGGCCCCCGTCCGCGCCATCATTTGGCGCCGTCTGTGGGAACACACTCCCAGGTCGTTGTTGCTGATAACTCGACGTTCTAAGGATAAGGAGCCCCCGAGGTCCCCGTCCACGCCAGAGGTCCAACTAGCAACCGAATAACGGCAGTAGGGACAGCCCGACCTGAGGACGAATGTCCTCTAGCTATTGCTATGGCCTTCCTGCGCGAATTCCTACGCTCTGCCATGGTCAAAGAAAATGCGGCAGTTGGACCGAACCTGGCCTAAGCTAAAATTGGGCCGAAGGTCCTCTTCATCAGTGCTTCGTCAAAGAGGGGTCCCGTGTCAACTCACAAGAATATGGGAAGCAGAGAACAATGAGATGAGTCCTAGGCGGGAAACATACCCGTCAGAGCCCAACCTGTGGGAGAAACAGGGTTTAAATGGCCCAGACCTCCCCACCGAAGGAGTTCTGCACCCAAGGAAAAGTTGTCATCGGTGACAAGGACAGATGCCCTTCGCCTCGAAGAAGCCATCAGGAAGAAGGCTGCGGCTCTACTTCCAAGGACACGACATCACTGTTCGGAGTAACACGCCTCTGCACGACGTTATGAAAAGAAGTAGGGCATTCGGGGAAGGTATCAAAGCGGTGCATCAAACTCGAAAAATACTACATCATGTATAAGCCTAGAAGGACAATGAAAGCCCAGGCACTAAATGGACTTCATTACCAAAGTCCCAAAGATAGAAAATGCTGAAACTGAACGAGGGAGACCTAGCGAAGGTAGGAACTCCCTGTCAACAAAAAGCGCAGAATAGCAGAGCGCTCGACCAAGCCCTCAAGGGCCCAAAGGCAGGGAGGTCACCAAAGCAATCAAATGGGGTTACCAAAATAGTGAGCCAGGTGAGCATGGCAACACTAAATGCAGCACCCTCGGACAAAGGAAGGAAAGATCCTTCAAAGAGAGACCTCACAACCAAAAAGTCCCGAAAACCCTCATAAAGCGGTGAAAAGTGCAAAGACATTCCGGACAAAGTTCCATTTTCAAACACTGCTTGGGCGTTAGAGACTCCCCCCCGGAAAAACATTTCGGGGACCTCCTAAAACTTGTGCTTTGAGTATTTCAAGTGACCTCTCCCCGGAAATCTTTCCTTTAGATGTCTCCCCGCCGAAAGTCCCTTCCAGTCTAACTATGTTGCACAACGAAGATGTTAGTGGGCATCACGGATAACAAGCGTGAAGGATACTTACTATCTTCTCGAGGGACCTAGACTGAAAATGGTTGAACTAACCCTCAGTACCGAAGATAGTATAGGAGGAATATGTCCTGGGACTTAGGCAAATTTTGGAGGAAAAAAGAAATTTCATTCATGCCTTGGTACAACAAGGACAAGTTTACAAAGAAAGAGAAGAAGGAAAAAGAAAGCCTATTCAGGGTCCTGGATGCCTAGGGGACCTCGTCATCTTAAGCTACTTCACCACCAACCTCCTCCGTCACAGCCTTCGGTGCCGGAGGAAGAACAAAGGAAGATTGACGTGCTCTATCTTTGATCATGCCCAGCAAGGCCCTTTGGGGATGTCCAGGCCTGCTAAAAAAGAGAGGTCAAGGTCGGGGTACTTGGCCAGAACTTGGTGTCGGGCCAAGCAGAAGCCATCTTGGAATGCAACCTTGGTTGCTTAATTGGCCTTGTCCTTCTCGACAGACAAGTTGTCCAACTCATTCCTCAACTCTGCGACCTTCCTCTCCAGCTACTTCGTCTTCTTCTTCTTATTCTCCTTCTTTAATGTGTCAACCTCGGCTTGAAGTTCGGCATTGTCTACAAGGGCCTTTGTAAGGATTGCAAAGTCCTTCTCCTTCTCTTTTCTGTAGGTCACATTAGCCGAAGTTAGCACGATAACCTTCGCGCTGAGGTCAGACACCTTCTGGGAAAAATTCTGAGAGAGCTCCTCATGACTCTTCAAGAACTCCTCCTGAAGTTTAGCCACCTCGTCCTTGGCTATCTTGTTGAGCTGGCCATACTTAATGACCAAGGTGGCACAAAATGCCTTGGCTCTTTCCAAGGACTCTTTGGTTTGAGATTGGACCGAAGACTATTTCACCGCCTAAGCTCTGAAATATCCACTGTATGCCAAGAGCTGCAAAAAGAAAGACTCCAAATGAGGGTCAAAAGGCTATAAAAGCTTAGAAAAATCTTCTAAGTCCCAAAAACCTCACAACTTACCTGGGCAGCGTGTTCGGACATCCTTGCGGCGAGGACCTCCTTATTTGGGCACTCCTCAATAAGGGACTTAAAGGTGGCGTTGGTGAAGATGCCCTTCATCAACTGAGGAGCCATTTTCTGGCTGTCCTCAGAGAACAAGTTCATGTACTTCGTGAAGGTCTAGAAAGGTTCCTTTAGCACCTTGTCCTTCGAGGCATAGGAGTCCCAAAGGGCCTGCTTCCGAGCGTGCTCCACCATCCACACAGTGGGCGCTTGCTCTTCTGCAAAATCACACCAAAATTTCGTCAGCACATTATCCCTTAGCCATTCGTTTATAAGGTCTAAAATGCCAAAAATTCCCAAACTCATAGAAAAATGGCTAAGGGGCAAACCTAGTGGAACTTCGGTGACATCCTCCTCAGAGTCGCTGACCTCTTGTACATCGGCAGGGACCTGCTTGCTTTTCCTTCTTCGGCGCTCCTTGAGCTCTTTAGTGGAAAGGTCCTCTGTCAAAGTTCCCAAGGTATCCGCTATAGTGATGGGTCTTCGTGTAGTCGACCTGATGGCCGGCTCTGAAGGTGGATCGGCGTGAACCGAGGACAGGTCCTGCACCTCCACGTCACCTTTTGGAGGGGGAGGAAGAGAGTCCTCCTTGGCCTTCTTCAACTTCTTGGCCGAAGATGGCCCTCCCACCAATGTCTTCTTCTTCTTCAGGGCAACTTTCTTCCTTTGCTGCTCCCCCTTGTCAGCTTGACCGAGGAAGAGAGACTTGTAAAATGTAGCGGATTAGTCCCTCATTTCTGAAAAAGGAAAGACATCAGTGTAAGTCCAGAGGAGTACATATAACAATATCTGGAAGATGACTTACTCTCAACAAGGGCTTCGTATGAAAGCTCCTCCCGAATGAGCATCACCAGCCATGCCTTCTTTCCGTTGAAAGCAGGCTTTGGCATGTTGAGGTCAGTTTTGTGCTCCTTGATTACCCCCAGCTCCCGAAGGACCTCTTCAATCATGAGATTCCACTTGATGGGAAAGGGGTACAAGGTGCTTGGAGGGAGCTCGGGTTCCCAGTCCGTGACAGCTCGGATGCAGCTGTCAAGCTCCTCAAATTTCACTGCTAACTTAAGAGTTAGCAAGTTTCTGGGGTCAACGACATCCGTCTCTAGCATCCCCGACGCCCACCTGGTCGGCACATATTTCCATGCCTTGTCCACCTTCATGAAGAAAAACTTCCTCTTCCACCTTCGCCAATTGTCCTTGGTCCCAAAGGTGAATGTATACTTTTTGCTCCCAGATCCCCGAGGTTACAAAAAATAGAAGCCACCATTCGGAACTGGGAAGAATGATGAAGTGGGGCTCTATCTTGAAGACCGCACACATGCAGAGGAAGGCATTGAAGTAAGAATCGAAGTTGGTTCACGGCTATGCCATGAAATTGGCAAAACTCACAAACTGTCTTTGGGGAAGGGTACCAGAGTCTGACCTTCAGTTGGGCCCGAAAGACGGTAACCTCGTTTGAATGGTACATGTAACCAACTAGGCCTAGAGTAGGCATCCTGGTAATGGCATAAGAGGGAAGATAAAACTTAGCTGACCACTTATCTATTTTCTCCGAAGTGGTGCAGCACGGGTGAGAGTCGAGAGGAACCCAACTCTCGAGAATGGGACGAACAATCAATAGTGGGACTAGAGAAGACATGTTCGGAAGAAGGAAATGACTTCAAAAAGGAAAACTGAAGCACTTTGGAAGAAGGAGATGACTTCGAAAAAAGTAGAAAAGAGTATAAACATAGAAAACCAAAGGACTTCAGAAAGGAGGACCCACCAACACTCTTGCCGAAATCAGGATTTGTGAACGCTATTGTGAAAGCTAGCCAGAAATTGCTCCACTACTTGCACCACCACAGAAAAGAGAAAAAAGCTTAAGAGCAAACGAGAGCAAAACGGAAGCAAAAGAAAGCAAGTGGGGAGAACTCTGAGGAGATGAAGGTTTATATAAGTAAAAAATGGTAGGCGAATCATCACCATAATTACCCTTCAAAGGTGAAGAGACGCAGTTGATGTAACCAACGTGACTGTCCACCAATTACAGCGTGACATGTGTCACCCGACACAGGAAATGAAGGCACACCTCTTAACAGCACGAAGGCCTAGGCAAGCTTATCCAAAGTAATGCATTTTTCTGATTACGAGATGTAACGATTCAATGACCTATAGTAGAAAATTAAAAGGGGAATACACACTTCGGAAATACCAATGGCCTAGCCAAGAAACGGGGAGTGACACTTATAAGCTACCTCGCCTAAGAAGACATACCCTTGGAGAATGAAGTATCCGCTACCTAAGAAGGCCAATAAGCTACATCTACGGTACATGCTAGCTTCCACAACGAGCTCCATGAAATGCTCTCAAAGACTCTACTCACTGAAGCTACAACTTCGGCATTCCGAGGGGGGCATGTGATAGCCAAATGCCTTACACTTGGATAGCTTCTGAGGATGACTGACAAGTACCACCCTCAGAGGTACATCTGACCAACCTCGAAGAATGGATCCTCACCACCCTCTACAAGTAGTCACCACCCTCAGCTGCTGACACTACCACCCTCGGAGGGACATACCGCGCCATCCTCGGTCAAGTGATCTAGTGAGCTTAGGAGGCCATCTGCCCATCCTCGGCAGAATAGAGCATTTCTTGAAGGTCCTCCACCCTACCAAGGAGCCTCTCCCTATGACCCTTAAGAGCAAAAATCTGACCGAATGAGACCTATCTACCGAAGAGGTCTTACTCCCCGAAGAGGGCCCATCAGCGAAGGAGTTGTTACCTAGATGTGACAAAGACAGTTAGGAGCCTCTGACATACGTCTTGTCCCCAAACGTACGAATCAAATCTGGCCGACCATGTGTCATAATCTGAGACAAGCTGTAGCGGGAGCCCTTCTCCTCATGACCTCCTATAAATACCTATGGAGAACCTTGGTAAGGACACAACAGACGGAAAACCCTAGCTATCTTTTGCTCTCCGTTCCCTCTTTCTTACCTTCATTCTCTAAAATACTGACTTAAGCGTCAGAGACTCCTCCCCTGGAATCACACTCTGAGAAGTCTCTAACCTCTATTTTACTGAGTCTTGCAACCACCTTCCTACTGCAAGCCCCTCTCCAAGGCATCTTCACACCGAAGATCCCTTTCCCAGACACCTTCATACCGGAAATCCTGCTTGTAGCTGCACCATGTCACATAATGAGGATGCTACCGGGCATCACATACCCATCAAGGTAAGGAGTTCTTTTGCTCTCATAGACTATTTACTATATCATTCAAATATCCGTGGAGGTAGGGCTAAGTTTGGAAGTAGCCAAGTGGTTAATAAACCAAGCTTAGTGAGGGGAGTGCACTTAGTGAACGTTTTGTGACCTAGTGTGAACTACACAAGGATGGCAACAAATTTAAGGTTTTCTAGAGCCCAAAGTTAGTACTAAATAGTGCTAAAACTCTCCTAAGACCAAGTTAGTTCTTCTTTTTGTTTGGCTGCTACATTTGGTTGCTCTATATTGGATATATGCATTGTGTTTTCTTGTGTTTTAGTGTCTTTGGATGCAGGTGATACCAAGCATTACATTTCCTTGAGACTATAAGTGTTCTTCTTACTAAGTTTCACTGTGAAACTTACTTTCCCCAAATCTTGCCATTTCAGGTCCAGCAGAAAGATCACATTCAAAATCACCCTCGTAGTTTGATTCTTTGTCTAAAATTTCTAGTAATTGAACTTCCTTCAATCTAGTTATGGTCTGGAAAGCTTGGTAATTTTAGGAGAACAATTGGTACTTTTAGTGATGGTGGTTACTATGTTATGCAGCAGCTGTCCAATATCCTGTTCCTAATGTGCGTTGTGTCTAAAGATCTCCTGTAAGTTGGGTGCATGTCTTAGCTGAGTTAAGGCCATTATGTAGTGCATGGATGCATGTACATGTAATACATATAATGTTGAATCAAGTATCTGAACATTTGAGGACTGTTTTGCTATGTATGTGAATGTGGTCCACAAGCTGTCTAAGTGTGAATGATAGGCTGTTGTTTGTAAATTCTATTTTGGCCACATGAACTTGCTAGATGAAAGAGAATATAATTCCTATGTGTATTATACATGTGTGGGATAGCCTTGGAGGCTTACCATTTGTGAATGAAGTTTTTGCACACTTATGAAATTTTGTACGGGCAAAATGGTCATAAAGCAACCAGAATTTTGACTCTACAGTTAAAGTTCTATATCTCCCTGTTTGGAATGAATATCGGTACGAACATTTTCCCACACCTAGAGCACATCTATGGGTTTAATAAGGCTTTGGAATGTCTACATTTGGAGCCCTATAGTAGTTATGATGTTGCAAAGTTGGCTAAGTTACTGTTCATTTGGTCAGAATTTTGTAACCAACTTCAAAACTGTATAACTTGGTCCATAAGTGGGATATTGATATAAAACAAAATTCCCAGGTTTGGCTTAGGTCTCTACTTGATAATGAAGCAAATAAAACATGGGGGTGCATGGCTAGATTAATACAGTTTTTAGGAGGAAGTTTCAAATGCAGTGGCTAGTTACTTAAACCTAACAAGATTGCCTAATGTGTGGTAGCCATGATTAAGACTTAGGCTAGTGTTTTCCTTCCTTGCTGCCATGGTGTGCATGAAATGTGAATATGTGTGTAATGGTTGGACCAATATGCATGCATTTACATGGTGCCCAAGAGGCCTACTTGGGTATGCAGACTAAGGGTATTGTTTTGATGGCCTACAGAACGTACCAACCTTGGGAATTTTAAATGCACAATTTTGGCACCATAACTACACTACCCCGGAGTGGCTAATAGCACTATAGGGATGAATACACATCATGGCATACATGATAGATCCAATTACTTAGGCAAATAAAATCTTACACATGCATTCTCTTTCCTCATGTGTACTAGGACATTGAAATCTTGATAGAGTTGTACCATACGACATGGGCAAGAATCCTTTCTTGGAGTCTTGCATGCTAAACTTCTTTTGCACCTTGTCAATGTATATACTTTAACACAGGCCGGGCAATTTTCTAGATCTATCACTATAGATCCTAATGCCCAACACATAGGCTATTTCACCCAAGTCTTTATAGAGAAATAATTCCCCAACCAAGTTTTCACAAACTGTAGCACGGGAATGTCAATCCTTGAGTAGTATGTCATATACATACAACACCAAGAAGACAATGATGCTCCCATTAACTTTCTTGTAGACACATGGCTCATCTTCATTTTTTATGAAACCAAACTCTTTGATTGCTTCATCAAAATAAAGATTCTACCTTTGAAAAGCTTGCTTTAGTCCATAAAGGTACATTTGCAACTTGAACATTTTGTTGGCATTCTCTGGACTGAAAAAACCCTCAGGTTGTGTCATGTGCACATCCTAATGTAGCTTTCCATTTAGGAAAGTGATTTTGACATCCATTTTTTATATCTTGTAATCATTGTATGCAGTAATAGCAAATAAAAGTCTTATGGATTTAAGCATGGTAACTGGTGAAAAAGTTTCATAATAGTCGATATCATGAGTTTGCTTGAAACATTTCACATCCAATCATCATTTAAAGGTTATCACATTACCATCCTTGTTAGTTTGCCTCCTAAAAATTTATTTGCACCCTACAAGTTTTACTCCTCTAGATGGATCAACTAAAGTCTATACTTGGTTTTCATACATGGATTCCATCTTGTATTTTATGGCCTCTAGCTATTTCATAGAATCTTGTCCTGACATAGCTTGTTGCCAAGTTGTAGGCTCATCTTGATCCATGAGCATCAAATCACTAGCATGAGTCACAAGAAATCCATATCTCTCGGGCTCACTCGGAATCCTACTAGACATACATGGGCTCTGTGCTACAGAAGTAGACCACTGAATGACAACTTCTTGTGGTGTATACTCGGGTTCCATTTTAGGTACAATGTCCCCTTGTTGTTCAAGAATTTCTTTGAGTTATACTTTCCTCCCACCAGTTTTTTTAGAGATAAACTTTTTGTCTAGAATGACACCAGTCCAACCAACAAACAATGTCGACTCAGAGGGATTGTAGAAATAATTGTCCTTTCTTTCTCTGTGATACCCAACAAAAGGACATGTCCCTAGTGAAAGGAGTTTTGGTCATCTTGACTAATAAACATGACTCACATATCTCATATGTTTCAAAAGCAAATGATTCCAAGGGTCTAACTTGTGGAGCTTGTATACGCAAGTCTTCTTTATATGGCCCAAATGACAATGCCAAAGATATGTCAAGTTTGAATCATTCAATCTGATCTTCTTCATCTTCACATTATAGATTGGATTTTCAAGTTCTAGAACATTCAAACCACTACTAAGTCAAGTACTCAATAAATGATTTGATCAAAATAAATGGTACAAAACTTGTCCTTTATTATAAATGAAAAACCTTTCTTGTCCAAGCAAGAAATATAAGGCAAATTTCTACTAATAGTAGGGACATAACAGCAATTGTCAAGTTATAAAACCAATCCACTAGGCAAAGTGAGAACATAAGTCCCTATGACTAATGCAACAACTCTTGCTCCATTTCCCATACATACGTCCACTTCACCTTAGGCCAATATTCTTCTCCTACTTAGTTCCTGCACATTTACACAAATGTGAGATCCACATACAGGATTGGTGTCTTTGGAGCTCTTGGTCACCTAAGTTCCACATCAAGGCCTTTAGATGGATGTACTTCAATTAACTATAGCCCTAAAAGACACCAAAAATGGGGAAAAGGAGTCCCTGGAGTGTTTTTCTAGGATTGACTCTTCAATGCTAAAGTAAGCAAGTAATATAGATGGAAGTATGAGAAAAGCACAACAAGCTTCTATATGTGTGTGTACCTAGAGATGCCTCATTTTTATTCCTATTTTGGAGGGTTGAGGCTTGCTAGCTATACCCTAAATCTACCATCGACATGTTCGATGAGATCTAAGATTAAGGGTCTACTTATCCCCAACAATCTCTGCAGCCAGCTGTCCCAACACAGCCTTTAGTGAGCACTTCACATGCATTGGGAAGTACTTCCCTAATGGTTTTTGTCAATATTTAAGGGTTATTGCAACCCAAATCACCCACACCCTATTATCCTAAGGAGGCAAAATCAATTTTTAAGTTCAGTAGGTGATGTGGAAAATGATCACCAAGATACTTAGTCAAATTTGAGTTGCTTTTAAATGCTTTTCTCAAACTTTCATGCACAAATAAGGCAAGTTTGTAGGTGAAGTTTACCAATTTATGCCAATGTTCATTAAATAATTAGGTTTTAAATGTAGTGAGCTAAATATTTATGTGTGCCCGAGCAGGCCTGCCTTAGGGCCTATTAGGTGTGCACAAGAGTGTGTGCTGGTGACATGTGCACTCATGCTTGGTGAGCTTACCCTTAGTGTACCAAGAGCATAGGTAGAACATGGGAGTGCACTGGGTCTTGAGGCACCTTGGGGTGCCCAACTAGATGCGTAAATGACACTACATGCACCTGTGCATATGTGCGTGCGCTAAGTGCCAAGTCACTTGGGAGGCCTACTAGGTTCCCTACCAGATGTGTATGTATATGTCTGTGCTTGCTGGTGTGTCCATGAAGCCATACCTTAGGCCCTCCATGGGTGCTTGAAAAGTTTCACCATACAAACATACATTCATACAACACCTACTATGCCTTTTAGAACAAAACCATAGTCATCATGCATGTGCCAACTTGTTCGCCACTTGTTTGCCTTGGAAGCCTACCATGCCTTGCTTACACACATGCCACTAAGCCTTCCTAAGTCCCTATGCCAACACCATGTACATACATTTACAAGTTCAAAATTGGGTATTAAATGGCCAAAACTTATGAATTCAAAAGTTAAACTACTTTGATGGCATGGATGGTAGATAACTTGTTACCACCTCACAAAATGGGAGAATTACAAGTGTGTCATAATGGCTAAAAACCATTATATTGTGTAATTCTCACCGTAATGATTGTAGTGTGAGGGGTAAAAGGTATGATCAACACCTCCTTAAATGTGTTCCAAGTTGGTAACTTGGCCCCCAAGAAAAGCTTTAAAAATTGCTTGTTTTTCAAGCAACCTATGGACTTTTTTGTAAGGTTTTGGAAATTCGGGTACTCAATTGCAAAACTCTCAAGAAAGAGACTTGGAGAGTTATGGGAAGGATATAAATGGCATGAAAGCGCTATTGGAGGACCAAATTGCTCACGGAAGACAAGTTTGGACAAAGGAAATACTAAAGGCAATGAGGATGTAAATGTCCTAGTGTAAACCTTAAGGTGTTCAAGCTTTTGACTTAAGTCTAAGGGTGGAATTGTGGGGTTATCCCACTATGGGAAGGCAGTCATGACTAGATAATTAGTCAAAAATGTTGGGCGCATGTGTACCAATGAGTTTAAGACAAAGAAACCATAATTAGTGAAAAGGAAAATGATATAAAGCAAGGCTAAGCTTGTTTAAGTGTGTTTTGGTGCCCTTAAGCTCATTTAGGGCCATTTAAGTGGCCAAATCACTTATCCCTCTCTCATTTTCGTCCTCCCCCAGCCCAAGAACACAACCATACTTCCTCCATAGCCACCACACCTTCAAACTTGCAATTGATTGAAATTGAAGGCAAAAGGAAGCAATTGGAAGCAAACTAGAGCTATTTCTTGGATACTTCAAGGATCAAGCTTGATTTTCGGCCTACCCACTTCGGTAAGGGTTCTCTTGCTCTCATGGAATGTTTTCTATAATTTTCAAACATCCATGGAGCTAGGGGCTAAGCTTGGAAGAGAGCCATGAGCTTGATGAACCAAGCTTAGTGAGAGGAGTGCACTTATTGAAGGTTTTGTGACCTAGTGTGAAGTGCACAATGATGGCAGTAAAGTGAGGGTTTCTAGAGCCCAAAGTTAGTACTAACTAGTGTTAAAATCCTCCTAAGACCAAGCATTAGCTTGAGGAGGTCTGCCTTAGTGATTTGGTTATGTTTATTATGCGTTTTATGGACTAACCTATGGTATATGTTGCTGCTGCTTTTCATGTGTTTGTTGTTTGTGTTTGGCTGCTGGATTTGGCTGCTTTATCTTGTGTATATGCATTGTGGTTTTTGTGTTTTAGTGTCTTTGGATGCAGGTTTTAATGAGGATCACATTACCTTAAGAAACCAAGTGTTACCCTTACTAAGTTTCTCAATGAAACTTACTCCCCTCAATTCTGTCATTTCAGGTCTAGCTGAAAGATCACCTCCAAACTAACCTTTTTTGTTTGAATTTTGATCTGAAATTTCACGTACATGAACATCCATATGTCTAGTTGTGATCTGGAAATTTTTGTGATTTTAGGAGCACATTTGGTATTTTTAATGGTGGTACTTACTGTGTTGTGCAGCAGCAGTCCAGCATCCTGTTTTTGGAGTCCATTGTGTCTCAGGACCTCCTGTAACCTAGTGTGCGTATTTAGCTGAGTTAAGACCATATTTTAGTGCATGTATGCATGTACATGTATTTTATGTAAGATGAGACAAGTATGTGAACATTTCAGTAATTTTTTGGCTATGTAAGTGATGTGGTGCAAACCTGCCTAAGTGTGAATGATAGGCTGCTTACTTGTAAATTCTATTTTGGCCACATAAAGTTGCTAGATGCAAGAGAATGTAATTAATATTTGAATTGGACATGTATGGGACAGCCTTGGAGGGCTTTCCCCTTGTGAATGAAGTGTTTGCGTGGTTTGGAAAAATTGTAGGGGCAAAATGGTCTAAAAGTTGCCAGAATTTTGAATCCGCACTTAAAGTTCTATATCTCCCGGTGTAGAATGAACCTTGGCATGAAATTTGACCACACCTAGAGGACATCTAGAGGTTTAACTGGGATTTGGAATTTCTGTATTTGGATCCTTTTAGCCAAAGATATGACGTTGCAAAATTGGCTGAGTTACTGTTTATTTGGTCAGAATTTTGTAACCAATTTTCAAAAATCCATAACTTGGTCCATAGGTGGGATATTGATGTAAAAAAAAATTCCATTGGTTTACCCTCAGTTTATTCTTGATAATGGAGCAAACAAAATAGGGTGGTATGTGGCTAGAATGATACAGTTTATTAGTGAAAGTTACAGGTGCAGTAGCTGGTCACTAGAATTTAATAAGATTCCCTAATGTGTGGTAGCCAAGATTAAGACTTGTGCTAGTGTTTTCCTTCTTTGCTGCCATGGTGTGCATGAAATGTGAATATGTGTGTGATGGTTGGACCAATATGCATGTGTTTACATACTACCCAAGAGGGCCACTTGGGTATGCACACTAAGGGTAGTGTTCTGATGGCCTACAGAACATTACCAATCCTGGGAGTTTAAATGCACAATTTTGGCACCATAATTGGACTACCCCGGAGTGGGTGACATAACTTGGGCTATAGAGTTTCAATGCCCACACTCAAATGAACCTCTATTCTTAGTTAGCACTTACGTAAAACTCTTCTCATAAACCTTCTAGTGTTTACAAAAACTAAGATAGATCCAAAGGCAGCCAATCCCATAGCAGCCATTATAGCCCACATCATAATTTATTAGTTCATAACATGAACCTTTCAGGCTTTTCTTTCATAAACCAACATAACCATGCCATACCTCTTTATTCATAAACCTCAAAGGGGTTTATAGCACCTGTTCCTATACTTTCTTTCCTAAAAAGGGGAAGAAGTAGAGTGTGAGTACACTCATACTGAGTAAGGATTTAATATAGCACCTAGTGCCTACAATGTTTAAAATAGTGTCACATACAAAAATATGTAATTTCTCCTTCAATTACTTGCAAACAAAGACAAAGAAGACACAAAAGAGACATAGAGCAACAAAACACAAGATATCTATATACATAATTTGGGGTTAGCACATGCACCCAACAAAGAAGCATGCAAGACACATATGCCACATTCATGGTTTTCCATTTAGGACTTAGGAAGCATTTCCTTCATCCAATTAAGCAAGTGATCACTTTGAATTTAGTCCAATTAACATTAAGCACTAGGCTAATGAACAAGTTTGGCCAAGCTTGATCATAACCCTAATGCTTGCCATACGTAGGCTAGCTAGCTTACTATAGTGCTTTAGCACTGTTAGCCCCTTTTCTTAGGTCCTAGGATCCTTCAGCCTTAGCCATCACCTAGGGCAACCTCCTACCCATAAAATTTCAAGTGAAGGAGCATAATGAAAGCCCTGCCTTGTTAATATTTTTGTAGCTAGTAGTCTAAAAACATCAAATGCGACAAGTGCACCATCATAAGCCTATCCTTGCGCCTCCATGCTCGGTTTGGCCTTCATTGCTCCTCTAATTTCTACCTACATTTTCTAGGACCCTTGCCTAGTTTTTTCAAAGTTCGTAGCTATAGTAATCACCTAGGAAGCTACCTTACGATGGACTTAAATCCAAGTGGTTGAGGGTAAGGCCAGTTGTACTTGTCCGCTAAATATTTTGACCAAGTCTTGGCATTAACCTTGCATAAGCTATTTATATAATTTAAGGGAGTTGGTCAACATGTTCAACTTAGTTTTTGGGATAATTTTAGCACGCACTTTGTTTTATAATTTAGTCATTTAAGGCATAAAAAATTTATGTGAGCCTACAGACCACTCAGGCCTACATGAAAGCCCCGTAGTGCACCTAATGGTACCCATTGATTTTCTTATGTGCTCTTCACCTCTATTTGGCCCACATTACAATTCTAAGCTTCATTTCAATATCATGCATCAATTGTGCACACTTTTTATTAAGCCACCTAGCTATAAAGCCTCCATATTCATATAGGTGCACACAAAGGAATGTCCGGGAGCCACCTTGTGCCTTTCCCTTGGTGCACCTTAGTGTCTTTAGAGTTCTTACCCAACCCCTTCATATTTTCAAACCCTTATCTCCAAACCAACTTTTTTACTTAATTTTACAAAACATGGCATTCACATTCAAGTTCCCTTAGTTTGCACTTAAGGCACCCCATGGGCACCTACTTTTATACACTTGCTTGTACTCATATTTATGGCTAATATCACATATTTATACATCCTATGTACATATTTATGTACATTCTAACTACATCCCAAGGCCTATACAAGTTACAGGCATCACATTCTCTCCCCCTTAAATAATTTGGTCCTCCAAATTCTCAGGTAGCTTTGGAAATAACTCTAGGCATTTCTTGAGCCTCCTACTCAGAATGGTGAGTTGACTAAATATTCACCATGCTTTCCTTCTACTACTCAACTTTCTTACAACCCTAGCTAAAACCTTTGTAGGTTCTTCTTTATATGTAAGATGGGGATTCACTGGATTGTTAGAAATTGGTATTGTTTGATGTAGATTAGATAAATATCTTCTAAGCATACTGACATGAAAAGTATAATGTACATGACCCAATTCTGGAGGTAAGTTCAATTTATAACTCACATTGTCAGTTCTAGCCAATATTTGGAATGGCCCAATGTATCTAAGAGACAATTACCCTTTCTCACCAAATCTCATGACTCACTTCATTAAGGATACTTTGATCCATCCATAGTCCCCACTTGAAATTCTAAATCCCTTTTGTCTTTTTTGGTTGGCATAGGCTTCTTCTTGATTATTGGCAGCTTTGATCTATTCTTGGATCACTTTAATCATTTTAGTAGTTTTATGAATTAGTTCATGCCCTATTTCAATCTTGTCTTTAGAGTTTTGCCAAGAATGGGGAGCGATGCACCTTTTTCTATCCAAAGCTTCATAAGTTTCCATCTTTATCATTGAGTGTTAACTGTTGTTATATAAAAAATTTATTAAGGATAAAACTTGATCCCATTCTCCTTTGATGTCCAAGACACAACATCTTTGCATATCCTTAAGAACTTGTGTAGTTCTTTGTATTTGCCTATCTGTTTGAGGATAATGAGCTAAACTTAGTTTCAATTGAGTACCTAGTACCTAATGTATTGATCTCCAAAATTTTGATACAAACCTTGGGTCTCTGTCTAAAACTATGTCATCTGGAATACCATGTAATCACATAATTTCTTTAACATAGCTACGCTAGCCTATCCAATCGATTAGTCAGATTAATGGGTAAGAAGTGGGCTAACGTTGTAAGTCTATCCACAATCACCCAAATGGTATCATGTTTTCTTATTTTCATGGGCATACACACCAAGAAATCCATGGCAAAAGATCCCTATTTCCTCTCTAGTATGGGTAGGCTCTGTAGTTTAACCACTGGTCTTTGATGTTCTACCTTTACTTGTTGGCACACAACACATTTGGATACAAATGTGCCAATTTCTTGTTTCATGTTTGGCCACAAAAAATGTTCTCTTACATTTTGATACATCTTCAAAGTTTCAGGGTGTATGCTCATTTTACTATAATGGGCTTCTTTCAAGATTTGTTCTCTCAAATCAAGATCTTGTCTTGGAAATACAACAACATTTGCCTATAAGAGAACCTTTGAAATAGTTTCCCATGTCTTTGACAAGTTATTTTAGCAAGGTCATTATCTTGTTTTTGTGCCTCTAGTATTTCTCCCTTCCATGTTGATTGAGTGTTTACCATAATCGGTTGAGCCTTTTCGCATTCTAGTCATTTGTTTGCCAAATGGGTTAGGCCATTTTGCTCATTTGGTTCTTCTTCTCCCCCATGTCTTAAGGTACATATATATTTTTTGCTTAGGGCATCAACTACTTTATTGGCTTTGCCTTCTGTATACTCAATGTTACAATCAAAATCCTCAAGGTATTCAGGCTATCCCCTTTTTCACAACCTTCATTTTGTGCTAGGCCTAACCTAATTAAGAATAAAATACTAAGCCTAGCACAAGATTAACTAGTGCACTTGGTGGGCCTTAAGGACACATGAGGCAACAGCAAAGGTAGGCCTACCCAAATGTGCACTTGTGCACGGTTGGTGACTAAGAAGGTTAGTGGTTGATTAACTAGTTTGGGGACCTAATTGCACATATTCTCAAGTGTTTTAATTGACAGTAAATATCATTGGAGAGCTACATGGCACCATGGAAGAAAATGACTCTACCGAGGCTAGCATTTTTCCCATTTTCATGCCATATGGCACATGACCGAATTTTGCATGCCTCTACTACTTGGCTAGTTGTCTAAACTGATCAAAGCTCCTAGTTGAAGTCTTAACTAGTGTTCTTAGTTTAAAAGCATTGTGTTCATGGTGATTCATGATGATTCCTTGATGATTTGAGCTACATTTAAAGACTTGAGCTTGATTAAGAGCAATTTAGCCATAGGTGGCCAAAGAGACTTGGGTTGAAGGCTTGGCATTGGAGTTTAAAGCTTTGCAGAGAGTTAAGGGCAAGGTTTGAAGGATTTCACTATACTCTATTTGATTTTGGTTACATTCGATGTTCAAGTGAATATTAAGCATTTACATGATGGTTATTGAGCTAGATGAACATAGAATGCTATAGGGGCTATGTTTTACCTTCGAGTATAAGTGATGTGTATGCTAGCTAGCTAAGCAATGGCAAGTACTAAGGTCCTACCACGGGTTGGCCAACCTATGGGTGAACCTAGAGCTCTATGTCTTAATGCAGGTTTAAGCTAATGTACAGGAGGTTAAGGCTTCGAGCTTAACTAAATAGGCTCATGAGAGTTGTGTGAATTCTTACTAAGTTATGTACATAACTCATGCCCCATAATTATATGTTTTTAGGAAAGGATATTGAGATTGAGTAACTTGTGTGATAACACACATATTTTTATGCTTTCAATTGTGTTTTAGTTATGTTTTATAAATCGCAGCAGTGTTTTTTATTCATTTGTTTAAGTGAAATTCAAGTTGAAGCAAGTTCATGCATAATGCATATCAGGTTAATAACTAGATGCATGAAGGATTTTAAAAATGGACAAGTAATTAACTAGCCAACTATAACTAGCATGGCTCTTCAGTTCTATAATCTTCCTAGGAGGGCCGCATTCATGGTAGGTGACATTACGTAAAGTATCTAGATCTCGAGTCTATTTTAGAAAATATAGTGGCCCCTTCCAATTGGTCAGACAAGTCCTGAATTCGAGGAAAAAGGTAATTGTTTTTTATGGTTATTGCATTAGCTTTCCTATAATCAATGCATAGCCTTAAAGTTCCATCTTTCTCTCTCAAAAACAGAACTGGAGCCACCAACATGATACACTAGGCCAGATAAACCCTTTCTCTAACATTTTTTTGAGTTGTTTCTTTATTTCTACCATTTCTGGCACTACCAATCTATATAGGGGAATAATAATAAGGCCTGCTCCTTGTTGGAGTTCAAATTCTATTTCTCTGGTTTGAGGCACCCAGGAAACTTAGAAGGAAACACTTCAGGGAACTCATACACCACCATTATCCTTTAGTTCCTTTGTTCAAGATAAATTCTTCTTCATCCGCTATGGGTATCCTTGTTACAATAGTTGAATCTAGACTATGAACCTTCTTTATGGTAAAGGATGGAACATTTTCCACCTCTAACATTTGGGAACCACAAATTATTACGGCTCTTTTGGCACAATCTATTTACACTTGATTGGCAGCTAACCAATCCATTCCACATATGATGTCATACTTGCTAGTATCTAGGATTCATAAATCAGTTTCTATTTTTGACTCCCCTAACTGCAATATATAATTCTTTGCCATTATGTTTATGAACAAGTATTATGATCTAGCAGTTCTAATTACAAACACATTAGGTAATGTAACAATTTGTAAACAATGTTGAGATATAGTGTTTTTAACTAAAAGGGAGATAGATTCCCTAGGGTCATAAAAAACTGAAACTACTTTATCATTAAGCATTAGGGTACCTTCCAAAGCCTCTTGAGGTCTTTTGTTTGGTGGCCCTACGTAAAAGACTTTCCAAGGCAATCACTTCCAAGCATGTGGATCTTGGGGAACTTATGCATGTCTTTTCAGAGTTTGTGTTTGTTTAAGGGCTCCCCTCCCCTAATTTTATTTTTTCTTAGGGCAGTCTCTAGCCTAATGCTCTAACATTCCACACTTGTGGCAAGCATCTGTATTCCTATAACATGGCTTGAATCCATGGTATCGTAGGTATTTGGGACATTGAGGTCTCTAAAATTAGTAGGGCATACTCTATCTCCCATTAGACTTGTGAGATTTTGTCTGCTTCCCTAACTTGCCCTTTCCCTTGAATATCCTTCTAATACTAGGTTCATCAGGGCCTTCATATATCTGTTTTTCTTTAGCTTAGTCTTGTTCAATAACTAAGGCCTTTTGAACCACCCTATAGTAGCATTTGATAATAAATGGCCTCACAAATTGCTTGATTTCTGGCTTTACTCCCATCACAAACCTATTTGTCTTTAAGATTTCATTCCTTTTAATCTGTGGGGCATATCTTACTAGAATATTGAATTTCTATTTGTATTCTAACATTAACATAAACCTTGGGTCAGTTGGTCAAATTCCAATTGTTTCCTGCCCTATATAGCCTCATTAATATATTGGTTGTAGAATAGCTCCACAAACTCTTTCCCATCCCATGTTTCTTACTTACCCCTCAATTCTGATTTGTTGATCCTCGATCCCCCTCTTGATGGCCCTCCATCGGATCTTTGCTCCATCAATTAGATTTTAGGTTACTAAGGACACCTGTTATATAGTGGTACACCTCATCCTCTCAAATATCCTTTCCACTTAATTCAGCTAGAATTTAGCATTCTTTAGTTCTCCACATCCATCATATATTGGGGGCCCAAGCCATTAAACCTCTCTAATAGTCTCATTTCCTCCTTAGCTTCTTCTTTGTCCCTTATGTTCCTCTTTCTTTCTATTGATCTTTGTCCATGTCTTTCCACCCTCTCTTCAACTTTAAGCCTTTGGTCTTGTCTAACCCTAGGCTCATTATGGACTTCCACATGTATATGTGGATTCTGGTGGACCTCATATCTTACCTCTCTTCTGTGTTTGGGTCCCCTCTCAACTTCCTCTTCCAATTCTTTTATGCCCATGTCTTCTTCCATTTTAGGCTGACCATTCTCAACCTCCAGGATTAGGCTAAGAACTCTGGAAACCTGTATTTCTTAACCTTGACCTGCTCCCAATTGCCCATGACCTTAACGCCTTATGGCCTTAAAGTAGCTATAAAAGGTTATTGTTGTGCTTGCTTTACTCTAGTTATTCCTTTATTCATTTAAGCCATCATAGCAACTATGCCTTGGAGTTTGGGAGCCAGGTCCATATTCTGATTCTAATTCTGTCCCATTCCTTAAGCTTTTTCATTCTAAGCAACATTAACTTCCACATTTTGTGGTTTCAGTTTTTGGGGTTTATTATGTTGCTACTACTATTCCATACTTTGCACCTGATTGATAGGTGATAGCCCCTAAAGTCATGTGACTCACTATCATTCTATTGTCTTCTCCAAGGTCTGACAATGATTCTACCTACACATAAAATAATAAAACAAGATATATGATTATAACTATAGCTATTTCTACTATGTTGAATATTCTAATGTTCTACTACTTCTGTTCTCCTTACGGTGACAGTATTTCCACTCCATCTTGGTGTCCTTGGGGACCTTGGTCATCTGAACTTTGTGTTATAGTTTATGAATATGGTTACTTCAGTCAACTGTAGTCCCTGGAATACACCAAAAAAAAGGGGTGAAGGGGGTCCCCAGAGTGTTTTCTGAAAGGGGGACTCTTCGATGCCCAAGTAAGAAGGTAATATAGTCAGGTGTATTAAGTAGGAACAACAAAATGGACTTGTAACATACTTGGGAGTGGTCTCCTATATACTAGCTCCCACTAGTGAAGCTCTCAAATCTGCCTTACACGTGTTTAGTTAGATCGAAGGATAATGGTTTGCATCATTCCAACTGTCTCCGTAGCCAGCTGGTCTGACATAGGCCTTACTGAGCACTTTGCATGCACCTAGGATCAAATTTATAACAATATTTGTCTATATCAGGGTAAGTTAGTGTCAAGACAGGCAATTTGTCCTTCTATTCACTGGGTTCAAGCTAGGCTATTGTTCACCCAAGGTAAAGGTGTGTGGCCTAAGTAGGCAACCCCAATGACCCTCGGCCCTCACATGCCTTCACCAAAAAAGCCAATGGATGCTTAGCTTCATCAACTACGTGTTACCTCAGTGTTACCTGCTTAGGTATGCCCATTTGCTTGCTAACACGTATCTTAGGCTTCCATGTGGCGACGGTGATTTCTGCAAGAGATACGTTATGTCATTTCATCCTATGGGCACCATTTACATCTCTTTAACTGACATGCAGACATCAATTCTTGAGCAAGCAACTTTATGTCATTTCATGAATCATTTCCTTAACTTTGAGTTTCTAGGCACACATGTCATTTAGCAACTAGTGCAGTGAGCAGAGCATGCCTAGAGTGACCAAAGGGGCATTTTTCCCATTTTACATCTACCTTCAATACAATGCTTGACCACAATTCTGTGGAGGCTATGTATACGCCCTTCGCTCCAATGGTAATCCCTTGTTTGCCTTGTACTGACATTTACTTTCTTGCCCTCGAATGCTCCTAGTTTTACGGAAATCTTTCGATGAAGTTTTCTAATTCCAGGTGGGCCTTGTTTCTGATTCCTTCTTTTCTCCTCTATCGAAGAAGATTAATGGCTGAGGCATCTGTCACTTTTAGGGAAAATTAAGGGTCTTTAGATGCTCATCCAAGCTATGCAACACCACAGAAGGTTGCAAAATAGAAGAAGAAGTACTTTCTTCCTGTGCTGATGAGGCTATTCGGGTGCCGAACAGAGGGGAAATGAGCTACTAGCCCTGTGAGGGTGAGATTACTATCTTCAAGACCCAGTTGAAGGTTGGCTTCAGTATCATCCTCATCTTGTGGTGAAGGAATTCTACAAGTTCAATGACATCGCATTCAACTAGCTTCCCCTATACTCCTATTCACTTTAATGCATACTTATGCATAAGCATCATATTCAGGTTTGTGCCCCACTTTCTAATATTCTTGCAATACTACAAGCTACCTACTATATTGAAGCGGTCCTTCTACCTTATGCTTCTATTAGGTTCTGAAAGCAAGAAGTACTGTTTCATGATCGGCACCCACGACAGTCGGAACAACTAGTAGAAGAAGTAGTTCCTCACGACCACACCAGAGTCCTGCAAGATATTGGGCAAACGGGCTTTTATGAATTTAGAGGTGGATGTGGACTACTCTTTCCTACTTCTCGACAAAAAGTTGAATAAGCATTTTGATAATTTTGATGCTTGAATTCAGGCGGTGGCAGACTAGGGAGACTTATTCGAGGGAGCTGATCCTTTCCCATTTCCCATCGAATGGGATTTGATACTGACAGATGTTTTGTGCACATTACACATCTACCCCCTCTTTCAGCCAAGTCAAAATTTTGCTGTGAAAGGTGCTGCAAAGGCTTTGAAATTGAAGCCCACTACCGAGGGCTCCCTCAAGGCCCTAAACTTAGTCCAACAACTTTGAGGGGATATCTCATACTCTGCCTTTGTTTCTCATAAGTGTCATTTTTTTTATGACTTACCTTCTTAAGTTACTCACACTGATGCCTTCTTTTTGGCAAAGATGGGTGATAATTTTAGTACCCAATTCTACTGAAAGGCATCAAAGAAGGATAATGGTAAGATGGTCACCAAGAGGAAGCCTAGGAGGAAGGCCTTCGGTTGCCCTCCTCTGAAAAAAGCCCGTGCCATTTCCTCATCCACTGATGCCTCTACAACAAACATAGCTCATGAGGAAAAGGTTCCCTTGGACATCAAGATCCCTCTTCTGAAAGACTTGGATGCCACCGAACTTAAGGGACTTCAAAAAGAGACCTCCACCCCACCTTCAAGTCCACCCACCGCTGTAGCTTTACTAGGGGCTGTGACCAAGGAATCCTTGGGTATTCAAATGGCTGAGAAATAGAGAGAGAAGAAAAAAGCCAAGCTACTCAAGGTGGTGGTTGAGGATGTTGTCGAGATTTCAGACCGTGAGGGTACTTCCAAGCAAGTTGAAGTTTCTCACCAAGGTTTGACCACCTTAACTCCCATTTTTCTTAGTTATTTTTTGACTTATGAGTAGATCAAAGATTGATTGGGAATTAACATAAAAAATGAACTTCGTCATGACCGTCTAGGGGGACTTTGGCACCTGAATGGATGGCCTAGCATGAAGCATGCCACACTACAAGGAATTCATGTCTGCTGAAGGAAGCGGTCTCGAGGTCACCCATCTAGGATGTGATAGAGGATATGTCCTTGTTTGACCAAGACGCATCCGGGAAGATGATTTCATAGTTTTACTAATGAGTGACCACTAATGCCACCTTTCAGGAACTTATAAAAGACCTCTTAAATGAGGAGCGCTTCACAGTGGCACTAACAAACTACTCTGCCAATGTTAGTCCTTTTAGCTTTCGATTCTTCTTATTGGTAGCTTTGTTTGCTTGATGTTTTGCCATTGATGACCCATTTTCCTATTGATGCCTTTTGGGCAGTTTTTCATCATCTCTAGGTACTTGAGAGATTTCATCATGAAGTAAACAGAGACCCAAAATAAGGCGGAGGAGAGTTTGGCCACGGTGAAGGGGGTTCTCACTGACATGGCCTTCAAGTTCAGCGCGTTGATGTATAAGGCCACCACCAAGCTCACCGAACATAAGACGAAAGTTAGTAAGGTAGTGAAGGCCATCACTCATGAGGCTAACTCCCATGTCGAGGACCTCTACTACTGACCTTCCCTTGTGTCCATCGATGGCAACATCATGAAGATTAACCATGATGATCTTGAAAAAAAGTTAAAGTGACACTCACAGGACAAGAAGGACCTTCAGAAGGAGCTCCATGAAGCCAAGCTAATAAACTTGAGCTAGAACAGAAAAGGATGAGGGATGAGCTATAGAAGACCACCAATATAGCTATCTGAGTACCCTTCAAAATGGGTTATACCTTGCCCGTTACCAAGTCCTAGAAAGGCAACCCCATCTTGACCTTTCTTCCTTGAATGCCTTTTGGAGGCCTGAGAGGGAAGCATCAGCATGGTCTAAAGATGATTGCCTCAGGGATCCCAATGGCCTTCTAGATGATGAAGGGATCGAGAAGGAGGAGGAGGAGGACAAAGAGGAAGAGGAGGAAGACGATGAGAAAATGATTAAAGACAACACGGGCGTTGACCCTTGAATTTATTGCTCCTTTAAATTTCTTTTTCCTTTTCCTTTCATGCTACTGTCTTGTGTACAAGCTGTAATTTGGCCGTAGGTCAGCCTTTCTTATGTTAGTAAACCTTAGTTTATTTCCCTTCCTCTCTTATCCTTTTTGTTGACTCTTTTGGTTTCTTTGCGCTTATCACTTTTGTATCTAGCCCCTTCGGCACTTTCACCTTAAAGGACTTATAAGCACATCCACCTATTTTGGTGATGCACTATTGTTCCTTCATCTTTTCTGTGCACCTTTTGGGGTTAGATATATTTTTCAAGGATTTGAGGTTTAGCTCCATCATTTAGGTAAATGGCTTATGTTTTTTCGGAGCATCGATGCTCTTTCTTTTATTTTGTTCTTTCAGCACAAGTAATGGCTTTCTTTATTCTCATGATTTTTCTAAGTATAGAGACTTAATTCATAAGTTCGGGCAGGGTTTTCCCATGAAATTTTTTCCTTGCCATATATGTTTTGCACATAGTTTTTGCCTCTATTGAAACAGTACTTCAGCTAAATTAAGAAAAGTACTTTTTTAGATAATCTGCGTGCCAAGTGTTTTTTAGTTCATCTCCAAAGTTATCCACCAATTTGAAGACCCCTGGCCTAACTTCAACGGTAACTATATAAGGTTCTTCCCAATTTGCCCTTAGCACACCTTATGCTGGCCTTCGAGGCTCAACCTCAGTAGTATAAAGAACCAAGTCCCCAACTTTGATTCCTTTCAACATAACCTTCTAATTTGGAGAAGCAACCACTCTTTGCTAAAACTCCCTTCTTTGAAGTTCTACTAACTTCTATGCTCCTCCAACATATCCTGTCTAGCCCTTAGGCCTTCAACATTGGATTTTTTATTGAAGATCTGCACTCTTAAGGATCAGTGCGTTATCTTAACAGGAATTAATGCTTCTATGCCATAGGCAAGGGAAAATAGGGTTTCCTGAGTTGCCCTTCTCAAAGTAGTTCGGTAGCTCCATAAAACACCAGGTAGCTCTCCTAGCCATTTTTCTTTGGCTTCTGATAGCCATTTTTGCAAGCCATCTTTAATGGTTCGATTGGAGACTTGAAGTTGTTCCTGAAGTCGGTAGTGAACTTCTAGAATCCTTTATCAGTGAACTAAGTTCCATTGTTGGCCACCAATATCCTTAGACAGCTGAATCGACATATAATGTTTTTCCACACAAACTTTTGGATTTCTTTAGATGATATAGATGCCAATGGCTCTATTTCTATCCACATTGTAAAATAATCTACCACCACTACACAGTGCTTCACCCCTCCTAGAATTGTGGGTAGTGGCTTATGAGGTTTATGCCCTAGATTGTGAAAGGACAAAGGTAATTTGCTGATGTTACAACTTCTGATAGTACCCTTACCTAGAAGCATGGCACTGCTACTAATCATAGCTTCTCACAAATCATCATGCGTCCTACCTTAGGGATAGCTTGAAATATCCCAGCTAAAGTACAACACTAGTCGAAGCATCCATACCGATGTTAGAATCTCACCTCCCTTTGAGTATTTCTCATAGGACTAACTCTACTTCGGCCTCCCTGAGACATTTCTACAGAGGACAAGCACAGCCTTGCCAATAAATTTCTTCAACTATAAGGAAATACTTTCCAGCCCCTCTCCTGACCTTTAAGGCTTCTAGTGGCTCATTAGGCATCTTCCCTTCAGCAAGATATCTTGTTACCACCTCACAAAAATGGCAAAATTACAAGTGTGGCATAATGGTCAAAAAACCATTATATTATGTAATTTTCTTCATAGTGATTAAAGTATGAGAGGTAAAAGGTATAATGAAAACCTCCTTAAAAGTGTTCTAAGTTGGTAACTTGGCCCCCAAGAAAATCCTAAAGGATTGCTTGTTTTTCAAGTAATCTAAGGACCTTTTTGTAAGGTTTTGGAAATTCAAGTAACTAATTGCAAAACTCTCAAGTAAGAGCCTTGGAGAGTTATGGGAAGGATATGAATGGTATGAAAGTACTCTTGGAGGACCAAATTACTCGTGGAAGGCAAGTTGGACAAAGGAAACACTAAAGGCATTAAGGACCTAAGTGTCTTAGTGTAAACCTTAATGTGTTCAAGTTTTTGACTTAAGTCAGAGGGTGGAGTTGTAGGGTTATCCCATGACGGGGGAGGTGGCTATGGCTTGATATATAGTTTAAAAGTGGGCAAAATGTTGACCAATAAGTTTAGAATGGAGAAATCATGCTTATGGGCAAATAAAATGACATAAGGTATTATTAAGGCTAATAAGGATGTTTAGTGTCCTAAAGCTAATTTAAGAAGCCAAACTCACTTTTTCTTCTCTCATATTTGACCTAAATAGCCACCACCCTCCTCCACACTTCTTTCATAGCTCTTCCATAGCCACCATACGTCCAATATTGAAATTGAAGGCAAAAGGAAGCAATTGGAAGCAAACTAGAGCGATTGCTTGAATACTTCAAGGATCAAGCTTCAAATTTGGCCTACTCATCTTGGTAAGGGTTCTCTTACTCTCATGGGATGTTTATTATATTTCCAAGCATCCATGGAGCTATGGCTATGCTTGGAAGAGTGCCATGAGCTTGATGAACCAAGCTTAGTGAGGGAAGTGCACTTATTGAAGGTTTTCTAGCCTAGTGTGAAGTGCACATGATGGCAGTGAAGTGAAGGTTTATACTGCCCAAAGTTAGTACTAACTAGTGTTGAAATCCTCCTAAGACCAAGAATTAGCTTGAGGAGGGCTGCCATAGTGATTTAGTTAAGTTTATTGCATGTTTTATGGACTACCCTATGGTTTATGTTGCTGCCGCATTTCATGTGTTTGTTGGTTGTGAATGGCTGCTGCATTTGGTTGCTATATCTTATATATATACATTGTGGTTTTGTTTTTTAGTGTCTTTGGATGCAAGTGTTAATGAGGGTCATATTTTCTTTAGAAACCAAGTGTTTCCCTTACTAAGTTTCCCATTCAAACTTACTCCCCTCAATTCTACCATTTCAAGTTCAGCAGAAAGATCACATTCAAACTGAACTTTGTCATATGAGTTTTGATCTAAAATTTTATGTATTTTAACTTCCATGTATCTAGTTATGATCTCTAGCTTTTGGTGATTTTAGGAGCGCAATTGTTATTTTTAGTGATGCTGCTTATTTTATTATGCAGCAGCTATCCAGCATCCTGTTTCTAGAGTCCATTATATCTTAGGCACTCTTGTAACTTATGGTGCATATTTAGCTAGGTTAATACCAATATGTAGTGCTATATGCATGTACATGTAGTGTATGTAAAATGAGACAAGTGTGTGAACATATGAGTAATGTTTTGGCTATGTATGTGATGTGGTGCAAAGCTGCCTAAATGTGAATGATAGGCTACTTACTTGTAGATTCTGCTTTTGCTGGATAAGGTTTCTTGATTCAAGTGCATGAAATTTCTATGTGTATTTGGCATGTATGGGATAGCCCTGTAAGGCTTACCCCTTGTGAATGAAGTGTTTGCACACCTATGAAATTTTGCATGGGCAAAATTGTCATGAAGTCGCCAGAATTTTGACTTTGCACTCAAAGTTCTATATCTCCCGATGTAAATTGAATCTTAGAATGAAATTTTTAGCACACCGAAAGCACATCTAGAGGTTGAACTAGGATTTGTAATTTCTAAATTTGAAGCCCTATAGCTAAAGATATGACGTTCCAAAGTTGGCTAAGTTACTGTTCATTTGGTCAAAATTTTGTAACCAACTTAAAAAATCCATAAGTTGGTCCATAGGTGGGCTATTGATGTAAAACCAAATTCCTTGGTTTCCTTAAAGACTCTACTTGATAATGAGATAAACAAAATAGGGGGTTACATGGCTAGATTACTACATTTTTTTGGATGAAGTTTCAGGGATAATGGATGGTCACTTAGATTTAATAAGATTGCCTAATGTGTGGTAGCCAAGATTAAGACTTATACTTGTGTTTCCCTTCCTTGCTGCCATGGTGTGCATAAAGTGTGAATATGTGTGTAATGGTTGACCAATATGCATGCATTTACATAGTGCCTATGTGGGCCACTTGGGTATGCACACTAAAGTTATTATTCTTATGGCCTACAGAACATACCAATCTTAGGAGTTTTAAATGCACAATTTTGGCACCCTAACTAGACTACCTCAAAGTGGGTAATAGATGTTGGTATCAGAGCATGGTATGACCATTTTTCTACAAGGAATAAGATTGAGGAAGATCTTGAGAGAAAAGGTAGGAGAAGACACAAAGACCATGGACAGCATCACCCTGCTGAGGGTTCTTATAGATCCAGAAGACATAGAGCAGAGGATCTAGAATGCCTAGATGAAGTCAGACTACTGGAAAGGTTCCAAGGACTAAGGCCTCCACAGTTTGATGGAAGAATAGGACTAGAAAGAGTTGAGGAATGGTTAATCTTCATAGAAAATATGTTTGAGATGATGCCACTCAACTTTACTAAGAAGGTGTCACTGGCTACTTACAACTTGGTAGGCAATGCAGTGATATGGTGGAGAAACACCATATACAGGTATGCTATCTAGAAAGGTAGAAAGCCAAAAAGAGATATTGAGATGAGCTGGCCAGAGTTCAGTCAGCTGTTTCAGGAGTAGTACATTAATGATGCCATAAAGGATATGAAGCAAGTTGAAGTTACTGTTCTAGGGTAGGACAACCTCAGTGTCCAAGAGTATGAGCACAAATTCAATCAGTTGGTGAGGTATGCTCCTCAATATCATGGACTGGAAGAGTTAACGGCCAACAAATTTGTCAGTCACCTAAGGTTAGACACCAAAAAGGCTATAAGACCTTTCAGAGCAATCACCTGCAATGAAGTAGTGCAAAAAGCTCTATTACTAGAGCAAGAGGAGTATGAGACTAGTACTTTCCCAGTCGACTAGGGGAAAGTAGTCAGACAGGAAACAAGCAGAAGAAGCCACCATATGGCAAAGGAATTGCCAAGAATTCCCCTTCTGGTGGTGAAGCCAAGTTTAAAGGGAAGTCCCCTGGCCTAAAATACCCTAAATGCAAGAAGTTTCAAGGAAAGAAACCTTGTTGTTTTGATACTCGAGTTGCCTAAGGTATGGTACAATGGGTCATTGGATCAAAGATTGCCCACATATGTAAGGAAAAAGGTCAAATGACCAAGGTCCGGTAAAACCTACTGGAGTAAGACCTAGAAAGGCAGTACAAAGGGAGGGACATGAAAAACCAGTTCCTCCAGTGCAAAGGCCCATAGGTCAAGGAGCTAGTAGAGTGTTCCAAGGGCAAAGGCTAGAAACATCACAACAAGAAGGAGCACTAAGAGGTAACATTTACCTTAATGGTTGGCATGTTAGTGTTCTGTTTGATACTGGTGCATCTATCTCTATAGTTGCTGGGAAATTTTTTGATGCCATAAAATTGCCTATTGAAATCATGCCTAGGATATCCTTAGTGAAAACAACAGGCAGTTAATGTCTTTTAACTAATAACCTGGCTAAGGATTGTGAGCAAGTGGTAGGAAAGACTAAGGTTTTGACTAATTTGCTAGTGTTGGACATTCCTAAGTATGATATAGTGCTAGGTATGAATTGGCTTGCTATGCTTAACATAAAAATTGACTATGCTAAGAGAGAAATCACATTGCCTGATGGTGAGGTGCATTCATTAGTGAATTCTAAGGAATTAGTGTATGAAATGCATGGCATGGGCTTATAGGTACTAGATGAGATACCTATGATTTCTAAGCATGATTATTGTTATGCATTTAATGAATTATATTGTGAAGAGGAAGTGGACAGAATACTTGTACTGAGAGATTTCTCACAAGTCTTTCCTAATGACCTACCAGGTATTCCTCCACCAATGGAGATTGAGTTTGAGTTCGAGCTGCAACCACGAGCTAATCCAATATCCATTCCTCCTTACAGAATGCCTATCATAGAGATGAATGAGCTCAAGAAACAACTTGATGAACTTCTTGAAAAAGGGTTCATAAGGCCAACTGTTTAACCATGGGGAGCTTCAGTGCTCTTTGTGATGAAGAAGGATGGATCATTAGGATTATGCATTGAACACAGGAAGCTCAATGCAGTGACTATCAAGAATAAGTATCTGCTCCCTAGGATTGAGGATCTATTTCATCAACTCAAGGGAGCTAAGATCTTCACCAGGATAGATTTGAGATATGGATACTTCTAGTTGAGAGTAAAGGAAGAGGACATTCCTAAGACTGCATTCAAGACCAAATATGGGCATTATGAGTACACAATCATGCCATTTGATTTGACTAATGCCCCAGCTACTTTCATAGACTTGATGAACAGGGTGTTCATACCACATCTCCACAAATTTGTAGTTGTGTTCATTGATGACATCCTAGTGTATTCCAAGGATGAAAATGAACATGAACATCATCTGAAGATTGTCTTAAAGACTCTATTGGAACATCAACTTTATGCCAAGTTATCCAAGTGTGAAATCTGGACAAGGGATGTGTCTTTCCTAGGATGTATCATAGATGAACAAGGCCTTAAGGAAGAGTCAGGTCAGTGCAAGAATGGGAAAGACCAAAGATTGTAAAGAAAATCAAAAGTTTCCAAGGATTAGCTGGCTATTATAGAAGATTTGTATCAAGATGTTCCACGATTACCTCAGTTCTTAATTATCTGACCAAGAAAGGTCAAAGAATTGATTGGACTGAGAAATGTGAAAGGATTGTCCAAGAGCTCAAAAAAAGGTTGATTGAAGGTCCAGTAATGATTCTTCCTGATCCAAGTAAGCCCTACATCATCTATACAAATGCATCTAGATCTAGGTTAGTTTGTGTACTTATGCAAGACAAATGTTATTGCTTATGGGTCAAGGTAGTTGAGACCCCATGACCAAAATTATCCTACCCATGACCTAGAGTGACAACAGTGATTTTTGCTTTAAAGCAATGGAGACACTACTTGATGGGTAGTTCTTTTGTGATCTACGCTGACCATAATAGCCTAAAGTACTTGTTCACTCAAAAAGAGTTGAACATGAGGCAAGGAATATGGTTATAGTACATCAAGGACTATGACTGTAGTATAGAGTACACAGAGGGCATTGGCAATCTAGTAGCAGATGCCTTGAGCAGAAAGTACACAGGTCTTATAAAGGGAGGATCCATGGCTGATCATGATGAGTAGAATAGTTTCCTATGCCTATGGCATAAATGGCATAACTGAGAGGAAGCCCAAATCTACACATTGACAATCTAATCATAATGGATTGAAGCGGTCAAAAAGGCACACAAGATAGATCTTGTTTCAAAAAGGATATTAGGAGAGGAAAAAGGTTCTTTATATGAATCCTTTACCTACAAGCAAGGATTATTGTACTTCAAGGACCAATGCTCAAGGATGAAATACTTGAAGAAGCTCACACAAGCTAGTTGAACATCCATCCAGGAAATGAGAAAATGTAGAAAGACTTGAAGACTCACTTCTGGTGCCCAAACATAAAGAGACACATAGCTACTTAAGTCTCCAAGTGTGCCGCATGCTAGACTGTAAAGGTTGAGCACCAGAAGCTAGCTGGTACCCTACAGACTTTACCTATACCACTAAGGAAGTGGGGCAACATAACCTGGGATTTTTTGACTGGGTTGCCTATGATCAGATTAAGGCATGATACAATCTAGGTCCCTGTGGATAGGCTAACCAAAATGTGCCCACTTCTTACCTATGAAACTCAAAGATTCTTTAGAGAAGTTGGCTCAGATGTATATCCAAGAGATAGTAAGGCTACATGGAATACCAGATTTCATTGTATCTAATAAAGAACTACTAGGTACTAAAATCCACCTGAGTACTACTTATCAACCTCAGACTGATGGGCAAACTGAAAGGGTGATACAAATATTGGAAGACATGCTCAAAAGCTGCGTGTTGGATTTCAAGGGTGAATGGGACCAATAGTTGCCATTTTATAATAATGGTTATTAGAGCACCATTGGCATGGCACCTTATGAAGCATTATATGGAAAAAGGTGCATGACACCCCACTGTTGAGTGGAAGCCTCAAACAGGCTAGAGTTGGGTCCCAAAATTATTGAGCAAACTACTGCCAAGATCAAGAAGATTCAAGAAAAATTAAAGACAGCCAATGAAAGAACCACAACCTATGTGAATAAAAGAAGGAAATACTTGGAGTTTGAGGTTGGTGACAATGTTTGGTTGAAAGCTGCACTAACCAAAGGCACTATCAAATTTGATAGAAGAACCAAGTTCGCTCCAAGATATCTAGATCCTTATGAGATATTGGACAAAGTTGGCAAGGTAGCATATAGGTTAGCTCTACCGCTATGCATGTCAAGTGTTCAAAATGTTTTTCACATCAGTAAGCTAAATAACTGTCTGTTGGACACAAAGCATGCTATGGTAGTGGAAGACATACAATTGGAGCCTAACTTGACATATGAAGAGAAACCTATAGCTATCTTAGCCAAGGATACCAGAAGGTTAAGAAACAAGCTCAACCTCATGGTTAAAATTCAGTGGTCACACCACTCTAAAAGAGAAACAACCTGGGAAACTGAGAAAGACCTTACGGAAAGGTATCCCATAGAATACCCAAAGCTAAAGGCCATTTTGGAGGACCAAATTTTTAAGAGGGAAGGATTGTTACTAGCTCACAAAAATGGAAGAATCACAAGTGTGGCATAATGGTGAAAAACTGTTATATTATGTAATTCTCTTTATACTGATTGAAGTATAAGGGCTAAAAGGTGTAATGAATACCTCCTTAAAATTTTTCTAAGTTGGCAACTTGGCCCCCAAGAAAAGCCTTAAGGATTGTTTGTTTTTCAAGTAATCTTGGACCTTTTTGTAAGGTTTTAGAAATTCAGGTACTTAATTGCAAAACTCTCAAGAATGAGCCTCAGAGAGTTATGGGAAGGATATGAATGGTATGAAAGTGCTATTCGAGGATCGAATTTCTCATGGAAGACAAGTTTGGACAAATGAAACACTAAAGGCATTAAGGACCTAAATGTCTTAGTATAAGCCTTAAGGTTTTCAAGCTTTTGACTTTAGTCAAAGAGTGGAATAGTAGGGTTATCCCACCATGGGGGAGGTGGCTCTAGCTTGATAAAATAGTCAAAAAGGTAGGCAAAATATGGACTAATAAGTTTATGAAAAATAAATCACACTTACAGGCAAAGAAAAGGACATAAAGCATTATTAAGGCTAATAAGGATGTTTAGTGTCCTAAAGCTAATTTAAGAAGCCGAACTCACTTTCTCTTCTTTCATATTTGACCCAACCAACCACCACCCTCCTCCAAACTTATTTCGTAGCTCCTCCATAGCCACGAAACCTCCAAGATTGAAATAGAAGGCAAAAGGAAGCAATTGGAAGCAAACTAGAGCAATTGCTTGAACACTTCAAGGATCAAGCTACAAATTTGGCCTACTCATCTTGATAAGGGTTCTCTTGTTCTCATGAGATGCATATTTCCAAGCATCCATGGAGCTAGGGCTAAGCTTGGAAGAGTGCCGTGAGCTTGATGAACCAAGCTTAGTGAGGGGAGTGCACTTATTGAAGGTTTTTTGACCTAGTGTGAAGTGCAAAATGATGCCAGTGAACTGAGGGTTTCTAGAGCCCAAAGTTAGTACTAACTAGTATCAAAATCCTCCTAAGGCCAAGAATTAGCTTGAGGAGGGCTTGCATAGTGATTTACTTAAGTTTATTGCATGTTTTATGGACTAACCTATGGTTTATGTTGCTACCGCATTTCATGTGTTTGTTGGTTGTGAATAGCTACTGCATTTGGTTGCTATATCTTCTATATATGCATTATGGTTTTGTGTTTTAGTGTATTTGGATGCAAGTTTTAATGAGGGTCACATTTTCTTTAGAAACCAAGTCTTTCCCGTACTAAGCATCACAATGAAACTTACTCCCCCCAATTCTACCATTTTAGGCTTACTAGAAAGATCACTTTCAAACTGACCTTTTTCATTTGAGTTTTGATCTAAAATTTCATTTATTTTAACGTCCGTGTATCTATTTGTGATCTGAAAATTTTGGTGATTTTATGAGCACAATTGGTGTTTTTAGTGATGGTGTTTATTCTGTTGTGCAACAGCTGTCTAGCATCTTATTTTTGGAATCCATTGTGTCTCAGGCACTCCTATAACTTATGGTGCATATTTAGCTAGGTAAAGAACATTTTTTAGTGCATGTATGCATGTACATGTTGTGTATGTAAAATAAGACAAGTATGTGAATGTTTGAGTAATGTCTTGGCTATGTGTGTGATGTGGTGCAAAACTACCTAAGTATGAATGATAGGCTGCTTAATTGTAAATTCTGTTTTGGCCACATAAAATTGCTAGATGTAAGAGCATGAAATTCCTATGTGTATTAGACATATATGGGATAGCCTAGGAGGGCTTACGCCTTATGATAAAGTGTTTTCAGACTTATGAAATTTTGTATGGGTAAAATGGTCATAAAGTGACCAGAATTTTGACTCTGCACTCAAAGTTCTATATCTCCCTATGTAGATTGAATCTTGGAATTAAATTTTTAGCACACCTAGATCACATCTAGAGGTTTAACTGGAATTTTTAATTTATGAATTTGGAGCCCTATAGCCAAAGATATGACGTTGCAAATTTTGCTAAGTTATTGTTCATTTGGTCAGAATTTTGTAACCAATTTCAAAAGTCCATAACTTGGTCCATGGGTGGGCTATTGATGTAAAACAAAATTTTCTAGTTTTCTTAAAGACTTTAGTTGATAATGAGGTGAGGAAAATAAGGGGTAACATGGATAGATTAATACATTTTTTTGGAAGAAATTTCAGGTATAGTGGCTGGTCACTTACACTTAATAAGATTACCTAATGTGTGGTAGCCAAGAGTATGACTTGTGCTAGTGTTTTCCCTCCTTGCTGCCATTGTGTGCATAACATGTGAATATGTGTGTAATGGTTGGACCAATATCCATGCATTTACATAGTGCCTAAGATGGTCACTTGGGTATACACACTAAGAGTATTGTTCTAATGGCCTACAAAACATACCAATCCTGTGACTTTTAAATGCACAATTTTGGCATCATAACTGAACTAACCCAGAGTGGGTAACATATCTCTAGAGTGGTGTTCTCCATCCTTCTTGAATGTTTAGTATGTATTTTCCATTTATGCTCAAAGCTTTTTGCTGTTTAGTGCACCTGTCTGTCTTAGCTAAAGCATTTGCTTGCGCATTCTCTCGTCAAGGCACCTTTCCAATTAGCACTTTATCGTACTTCTCCATCATCTCTTTTGTGAGATTACAATTTCTCTTAAGTCAATATCTCTTGATTCTTTGCTCTCTGACATCATACTCCTCTTTTAACTGTCAAGACTCACTACAAGCTCGAAGAGACTTAATGCCTATCCTCCTGGCAAGGCGCAGTCTAGCAATGAGGGCTTCATATTTGGCTCCATTGTTTGCCACTTTCATGCCAAACTTGATGGTGTTGGATACTTTCATTCCCTTTGGTCCCCTTAAGATAATACCTGCACCCTGATGTGCCACTCCTTATGCACCATCGACAAACAGCTCCCATTTTCGCTTGTAGTTTTCCTCAACCGAAGCCTTCTTCTCAATATTTGGGGGTAGTTTTCAGTGATCAAATCTATGAGTGCTAGTGCCTTGATTGTTTTCCTTGGCTCATAACTTATGTCATACTCATCAATCTCTATGCACCATCTTGAAAGTCTCCCCAAGTGGTCTACTTTCCTCATCATGTCCCTGAAAAGGGAGGTTGCCTTGGATGATGATCGAATGGCCTTGAAAGTAAAGCCAAAGGCATCATCCTACCAAAACCAAAGCATATATGGCTTTTTGTAGCATCAGGTAGTTTACCAAGGCTCCATGGAGTGATTCGCTCACATAATACATATGCCATTATTTTCCAAGCTCATCTTTATACACCAAGACAGAGCTTGCGGATTTTTCATTGATACGCAAGTATAGGACAAAGGGCACCCCTTCTTTCAACTATATGAGAGTCAGTAACTCAACCAGACAAACCTTGATTCCTTTCTAGACTACCTGGCATTCTTCATTCTAGGGATTCGACAAACCTTCGGCTCCAATTTTGCTTTTTTCCACTTTTGTAAGCATATTGCAAATGCTCAAGGCTGTTATTTTTCCCATTAGCCTTTGTATATCCTTGACTGAGCTGGGAATATCAGGACTTGAGGAGAGCCTTCACCTTATTTAGATTTTCCTTTATAGCACGCTCTAAAATCATGAATCCCAGAAATTTACCTCTATTTATGCCGAAGGAATATTTTTCAAGATTTAAACAAATGTCAAACTTCCTGAGTTATTAGAAAGACTCCCATAAATCCTCAATGTCATAAGTGCTACTTCGGCTTTTAACTATAATATCATCGATGTATACTTCCATAGTTCTACCGATATGTTATGTGAATACCTTGTTCATCAGCCGTTAGTACATAGCTCCCTCATTTTTTAGCATTCAGATATAGTAGAAGGTGCCTTCATTTGAGATGAACAAATTTTTTTCCTCATCGGCTAGGTTCATTCGGATCTAATGATACCCGCTAAAAGCATCCAAAAAACTCAACACCCTATATCTTAAAGTGGAATCTACCAACTGATCTATTGCTAGCAGCGGGTATGAGTCTTTTGGGCATGCATCATTCACTCTGGTAAAGTCAATGCACATTCAGAGTTTATCACTCCCCTCTTTCATAGCAATCACCACGTCGCTGAACAAATTGGGGTACTCAACCTCCCTTACCACCCCTACCACAAGGAGCCATCATGTCTCTTGCTTGATAAAGGCTCTCTTGTCGGGGCTATATTTTGCTTCTTTTGCCTTATGGGCTTTGCGAGGGGATCAACATTTAAACTATGTTGAATTACACTCAAGTTTATTCTAAGCATATCCTTTAGGGAGTAGGCAAAGTGATCTTTGTTTGATTTTAAGAAATCTACAATGTTTCCACCTCACAAAATTGGGAGGATTACAAATTGTGGTATAATGGTACAAAAACCATTATATTGCGTAATTTGCACCATAGTGATTGAAGTGTGAAGGGTGAAAGGTATGACCAACACCTCCTTAAAAGTGTTCCAAGATGATAACTTGGCCCTCAAGAAAAGCCTTGAGGATTGCTTGTTTGTCAAGCAATCTACGGACTTTTTTGTAAGATTTTGAAAATTCAAGTACTCAATTGCAAAATCTCAAACGAGAGCTAAGGGGAGTTATGAGAAGGATATAGGTGGTATCAAAGTACTATTGGAGGATTAAATGGCTTGTGGAAGACAATTTTAGACAAAGAAAACATAAAGGGCTTTATGGACCTAAGTGTCCTAGTGTAGGCCTTTGGATGTCCATGTCTTTGACTTAAGTCAAATGGAGACATTTTGTAGTTATCCTACTTAAGGGAAGGTCGGCCAAAGCATGGTAAGGAAATCCAATGTGGGCCAAGCAATTAAGACTAAGAAACCATGGTCTTGTAGCAAAGGAAATGACATAAAGCATGGTTAAGACTTGATAAGGGTGTTTTATGCACTTAAGTCCATATAAGTAGCCATCTTCTTTTTCTCTCTCCAACATTTTTCCTTATCCATCAGCCCTTCACCTCCATACTTCCTCCATAGCCACCATACCATCAAGCTTAGAATTACTTACAATTGAAGTTAGGAAAGCACAATTGCAGGCTTACTAGTGCTACTAGCTGGGTGCACCTAGAATCAAGTTGATTTTGGCCTATCCAACAAGGTAAGGGTTCTCTTGCTCTCATAGACTATTTACCATGTTATTCAAGCATCCATGGAGCTAGGGCTAGGCTTGGAGGAGAGCCAAGAGCTTGATGAACCAAGCTTAGTGAGGGGGTGCACTTAGTGAAGGTTTTTGGCCTTAGTGTGAAGTGCACAGTGATGGCAGAAAAAATTGGCATTTCTAGAGCCCAAAGTTAAAGCTAACTATTTTTAAAACTCTCCTATGTCCATGCTTAAGCTTGAGAAGGGCTGCCATAGTGAATTGCATATGTTTATTGCATGTTTTGTGGACTAACCAATGATGGTTATTGCTTTCACATACATATGTTTCTTATTTGTGTTTGGCTACTGCATTTGGTTGCTTTTTTGTTGGATATTTGAATTTTGTTTCTTGTGTTTTTGTGTCTGCGAATGCAGGTAATATCATGGGTGGTATCACCTTAAACACTTATGTTACCCACTTCGAGGCAGTCCAGTTATGGTGCCAAAATTGTGCATTTAGACTCCCAGGATTGGTAATGTTATATAGGCCATCAGAACACTACCCTTAGTGTGCATACCCAAGTGGCCCTCTTGGGCACTATGTAAACACATGAATATTGGTCCAACCATCACACAAATATTCACATTTCATGCACACCATGGCAGCAAATAAGGAGAACACTAGCACAAGTCTTAATCTTGGTTACCACACATTAGGCAATCTTGTTAAGTTCTAGTGACCAGCCACTGCACCTGTAACTTTCACTAATAAACTGTATCATTATAGCCACATACCCCCTTTTTTTATTTGCTCCATTGCCAAGTAAAGAATTATAGCAAACCAAGGAATTTGTTTTACATCAATCGCCCACCTATGGACCAAGTTATGGATTTTTTAAGTTGGTTACAAAATTCTGACCAAATGAACAGTAACTTGGCCAAATTTGCAATTTCATAACTTTGCCTACAGGGCTTTCATATAAATATTCCTTCTACACAGAGAGATATAGAACTTTAAGTCCAGAGTCAAAATTCTAGTCACTTTATGACCATTTTGCCCATACAAAATTTCATAAGTGTGCAAACACTTCATTCACAAGGGGAAAAGCCTCCAAAGCTATCCCATATATGTCCATTACACATAGGAATTACATTCCCCTTCTTTTAACAACTTTATGTGGCCAAAACAGAATTTACAAGTAAGCAGCCCATCATTCACACTTAGGCAGCTTTGCACCACTTCATTTACATAGCCAAAACATTACTCAAATGTTCACATACTTGTCTCATTTTACATACAATACATGTACATGCATACATGCACTACATAATGGTATTAACTCAGCTAAATACACACCCTAAGTTACAGGAGGCCATGAGACACAATGGACTCCAAAAACAGGATGCCGGACAGCTGCTGCACAACACAATAAGTACCACCATTAAAAAGACCAAACGTGCTCCTAAAATCACCAAAATTTCGAGATCATAACTAGACATAAGGAAGTTCATGTACGTGAAATTTACGATTAAAACTCAAACCACAAAGGTTAGTTTGAAGGTGATCTTTCAGTTGGACCTGAAATGACAGAATCGAGGGGAGTAAGTTTCATTGAGAAACTTAGTAAGAGTATCACTTGGTTTCTTAAGGTATTGTGATCCTCATTAAAACCTGAATCCAAAGACACTAAAACACAAAAACCACAATGCATATATACAAGATATAGCAACCAAATGCAGCAGCCATTCACAACCAACAAACAGATGAAATGCAGCAGCAACAATAATCATAGATTAGTCCATAAAACATGAAATAAACTTAAGTAAATCACTATGGCAGTGCTCCTCAAGCTAATGCTTGGGCTTATGAGGATTTTAACAGTAGTTAGTACTAACTTTTGGGCTCTAGAAACCCTCATTTTACTGCCATCTTTGTGCACTTCACACTAGGTCACAAAACCTTCAATACGTGCACTCCCCTCACTAAGCTTGGTTCATCAAGCTCATGGCTCTCTTCCAAGCTTAGCCCTAGCTCCATGGTTGCTTTAAAATACAGAAAACAACCCATGAGAGCAAGAGAACCCTTACCAAAGTGGGTAAAAATCAAGCTTGATCCTTGAAGTATCCAAGAAATAGCTCTAGTTTGCTTCCAATTGCTTCGTTTTGCCTTCAATTTCAATCAATTGCAAGTTTGAAGGTGTGGTGGCTATGGAGGAAGTATGGCTGTGTTCTTGGGCGATGGGGAGGATGAAAATGAGAGAGGGATAATTGATTTGGCCACTTAAATGGCCTTAAATGAGCTTAAGGGCACAGAACACACTTAACAAGCTTAACCTTACTTTATGTCATTTTCTTTCTCACTAATTATGGTTTCTTTGTCTTAAACTCATTGGTACATATGTGCCCAACATTTTTTGCTTATTTATCAAGTCTTGGCTGCCTCTCCCATGGTGGGATAACCCCACAATTCCACCCTTCCACTCAAGTCAAAAGCTTGAACACCTTAAGGTTTACACTAGGACATTTAGGTCCTTATTGCCTTTAGTGTTTCCTTTGTCCAAACTTGTCTTCCATGAGTAATTTGGTCCTCCAATAGCACTTTCATACCACTTATATCCTTTCCATAACTCTCGAAGTCTCTTTCTTGAAAGTTTTGCAATTGAGTACCTGAATTTCCAAAACCTTACAAAAAAGTCCATAGGTTGCTTGACAAACAAGCAATCCTTAAGGCTTTTCTTGGGGGCCGAGTTACCAACTTGGAACACTTTTAAGGAGGTGTTGATCATACCTTTTACCCCCATACTTCAATCACTATGGTGAGAATTACACAATATAATGGTTTTTAGCCATTATGACACACTTGTAATTCTCCCATTTTATGAGGCGGTAACAACTTAAGTGTGCTCCATACTAAGTTTCTAAGTGAAACGTACCCCCTCAAATCTGTCCATTTCAGGTGCTATGGATAGATCTCATTAAAACTAACCCTTGTCGTTTGAGTTTTGATGTAAAATTTTTTGTATTTGAGATTCCATGTACCTATTTTTTATATGTATTTTTTGGGGATTTTAGGAGCACTATTGGTATTTTTAGTGATGGTGATTAATGCAATATACATCCACTGTCTACCATCTTGTTTTCTAGAGTACATTGTGTCTAAAGCTCTACGGTAACTAGCATTCATATTTTAGCTGAGTTAAGAACATTATGTAGTGAATGGATGCATGTACAAGTAGGACATGTGAAGTTTGGACAATGTACGTCAATATTTGTGGGCTGTTTTCCTATGTGTGAGGATGTTATGCACAGGCTGCCTAAGTGTGTAAGATAAGCTGCTTGTTTGTAAATTTTGTATTGGCTACACAAAGATGCCAGCTGTAGGGGAATGTATTTCCCATGTATGTTGCACATCTATAGAATAGCCTTGGGGGCCTTACCACTTATAAATGAAGCATTTGCATGCTTATAAAATTTTTTGTGTCGGCATAATGGTCTGAAAGTGACCATAATTGTGACCCTGCACTCTAAGCACTATAACTCCCTATGTAGAATGAATCCTGGCATAAAATTTTGACCACATCTAGAGTAAATCTATGGGATTAAATCGGCCTTAAAATTATTACAATTGGTGCCCTATAGCTAGAGATATGATGTTGCAAAGTTGCTAAGTTACTGTTCATTTGGTCAGAATTTTATAACCAACTTTAAAGTATCATAACTTGGGCCATAGGTGGGCTATTGATGTAAAACTTGTTTCCCTGGTTTGGTCTAGTACCGTACTTGATAATGGAATCAAAAAAACATAGGGGCACATGGCTAGATTAATACAATTTTTTGGAGGAAGTTTTGGGTGCAGTGGCTGGACACATGAACCTAGTAAGAATGCCTAATGTGTGGTAGCCAAGATTAAGACCTATGCTAGTGTTTTCCTTCCTTGCTACCATTGTGTGCATAATGTGTGAATATGTGTGTAACGGTTGGACCAATATGCATATATTTATATAGTGTCCAAGAGTGCCACTTGGGTTTGCACGCTAAGGGTATTGTTTTGACGGCCTACAAGACATACCAATCTTGGGGGTTTAAACGCACAATTTTGGCACCATAACTGGACTACCCTAAAGTGGGTAACATGTGTTGGTATCAGAGCATTGTTTGGACATGTGCATAGAGTTGTATTATGCATGCTAGCTACATACATGAACTCAGTTTGGATTGCTACTACTTTCAAGTACCATTAAAATTCCTATGATATTTATATGTGCTCTATGATGATTCATGAACAGGAAGTAAACATGGTTGCCAAAAGGAGAGAGGAGCCACCCTAAAGGCCTCATAGTAAACCCAAGCAACAAAGGGACGGATAGGAAAAGGGCTACCAAGGCCAATAGAGGGCAGCAAACCCTGAAGTGTCTCAAGTCTAGGTAGAGCTTCAGAGGAACTTAGCTCTAATCAATGAAAACTTAGTAAGGCTAATACAAGCACAACAACAAAGAGTCCAAGTAGCACTAGTAGAACCAGTTTAGAATGTATAGTAGCAACCAAAATAGGAGGCTAGAATCACTTCAAAGCATGTTCCTTCTAGAAACTTAGAAGATGGAAATGATATAACTGATGAGGTGGAACATGAGGATAAGAGAAATTTGAGAAGAAGAAGAAGAGTAAGATCTGATGTGTCCAGGACCAATGCCTCAGTCTATGACCATTCCTCCGTTAAGAATAAAATTGAGGAAGGCCATGAGATAAAAGGAAGGAGATAGAGAGTAAAGGATCTGGAAGGCCTGGATGAGGTTAGATTATTGGAAAGGTTCCAAGGACTTAGGCCTCCATTGCTTGATGGAAGAGCTAGGCCAGAGAGGGCTGAAGAGTGGTTGATTTTTATAAAGAATATGTTTGAGAGAATGCCACTCAACTCCACCATGAAAGTATCATTGGGTATTTACAATTTGGTAGGTTGTGCAAAGTGTGGTGGAGGAACAGTAAGGATGGGTATGCTATCCAGAGGGGTAGAAGGCAAGAAAATGCATAAAGATGACCTGGCCAGAGTTTATTCAATTTTTCTAGGAGCAGCATATTAGTGATGCAATCAAGGACATGTAGTAAGCTAAATTTGATGCTCTAAGGTAGGACAACCTAAGTGTCCTGGAGTATGAGCACAAGTGCAATCCGTTGGTGAGGTATGCTCCCTAGTATCATGGACTAGGGGAGTTGAAAGCAAAAAGATTTGTCAAACTCCTAAGATCAGATATTAGAAGGGCTGTGAGGGCATTTGGAGCAGTGACACATTATGAGGCAGTGCAGAAGGCTCTATTGGTAAAGTAAGAAGAGTATAAGAATAGATACTTTCCCAGTGGACCTGGGGAAACTAGTCACATCAGAGCCAAGCAAAAGAAACCACCAAATAGTATGGGAATTGTCAAGAGTTCCCATTTGAATGGTAAGGGCAACATTAAGGAGAAATTTCCTAGCCTAAGGTGCCCTAAGTGCAAGAGGTTTAGTGGAAAGAAACCTTGCTACTTTGACACCCATGCATGTCTGAGATGTGGTGCCATGGATCATTGGATCAAAGACTGCCCACATGCTCAAGGAAGAAAGCCAGAAGACCAAGGTCCAATAAGGCCTACTGGAGTTGGACCTAGTGTTACCACCTCACAAAAATCAGAGAATTACAAAGTGTGGCATAATCGTTAAAAATCATTATATTGAGTAATTCTCATCATAGTGTTTGAAGTGTGAGGGGTTAAGGGCATGATCAACACCACCTTAAAAGTGTTCTAACTTGGTAACTTGGCCCCCAAGAAAAGCTTTAAGGATTCTTTGTTTGTCAAGCAACCTATGGACTTTTTTGTAAGGTTTTTGAAATTCGGGTACTTAATTGCAAAACTCTCAAGAAATAGCTTTGGAGAGTTATGGGAAGGATATGAATGGTATGAAAGTGCTATTGGAGGACCAAATTGCTTATGAAAGACAATTTTGGACAAACAAAACACAAAAGGCATTAAGGACCTAAGTGTCCTAGTGTAAGCCTTCGGATGTCCAAGCTTTTAACTTAAGTCAAACGCTGAAATTGTGGGATTATCCCACACAAGGAGGGGTAGCTATGGCATGATAAGGATGTAAAAAATGTGGGCCATGAGTTGAAGACTAAGAAGCCATGGTTTTGTAGCAAGAAAAATGACATAAAGCTTGGTTAAGGCTATTAAGGGTGTTTAGTGCACTAGAGCCCATTTAAGTAGTCATTTCCTTCTTTTCTTCTTTAATATTTGAACATACCAGCCACCACCCACAACCCACTTCCATAATTCCTCCATAGCCACCATACCTCCAAGCATGCAATTAGTTGCAATTGAAGTCAAGAAAGAGCAATTGGAAGCATACTAGTGCTATTGCTTGGGGTGCACCAAGAATAAAGCTTAAAATTTGGCATACCCATCAAGGTAACGAGTACTCTTACTCTCATGGAATTTTTTTTGTATTTTCAAGAATCCATAAAGCTAGGGCTAGGCTTGGAAGAGAGCCATGAGCTTGATGAACCAAGCTTAGTGAAGGGAGTGCATTTAGTGAAGGTTTTGTGACCTAGTGTGAAGTACACACACAATGATGGCAGTGAATTTGGGGTTTCTAGACCCCAAAGTTAGTATTAAGTAGTGTTAAAACTCTCCTAAGACCAAGATTATTCTTGATGAGGGCTGCCATAGTGATTTTCTTATGTTTATTGCATGTTTTACGAACTAACCAATGTTAATTGTTGCTGTCGCATTTCATGTGTTTGATATTTGTGTTTGGCTGCTACATTTGACTACTATTTTTTGGATATATGCATTGTGTTTCTTTTTTTTTAGTGTCTTTGGATTCAGGTGATAGCAAGGGTTACAATACATTAAGAGTATAAGTGTTCTCCTCACTAAGTTTCATAATGAAACTAACTCCCCTCAAATCTGCCTATTTTGTATTCAGTAGAAAGATCACATTCAAACTGACCATTATGGTTTCATTATTTTATCTAAAATTTCACAAATTTGAACCTCCATGTATCCACTTGTGATCTCAAAAGGTTGGTGATTTTAGGAGCACATTTGGTATTTTTAGTGATGGTGTTTATTGTGTTACGCAGCAACTGTCCAGCATCCTGTTTTTTGGAGTGCATTGTGTCTCAAGGTCCCCTGTAACTTAGGTGTGTATTTTAGCTGAGTTAAGGCCATTATGTAGTGCATGGATGCATGTAAATATAGAACATGTAAAATTGGAACAATTATGCGAACATTTGAGGACTGTTTTGCTATGTATGTGAATGTGGTGCACAAGTTGTCTAAGTGTGAATGATAGGCTGCTTGTTTGTAAATTCTGTTTTGGCCACATAAAGTTTCTAGATGCAATAGCATGTAATTCCTATATATATTGGACATGTATGGGATAGACTTGAAGGGCTTACCCCCTTTGAATGAAGTGTTTGCACACTTATGAAATTTTGTATGGACATAATGGTCCAAAAGTGGACAGAATTTCGACCCTGCACTCAAAGTTCTATATCTACCTGTGTAAAATGAATCTTGGTATGAAATTTGGACCACACCTAGAAAACATCTGGAAGTTTAACTGGGGCTTGAAATTTATGAATTTGTTGTCCTGTATCCAAAGTTATGATGCTACAAAGTTGGCTAAGTTACTGTACATTTGGTCAGAATTTTGTAACCAGTTTAAAAAATCTATAACATGGTCCATAGGTAGGCTATTGATGTAAAACCAAATTCCTTGATTTGGTTTAAGTCTCTAATTGATAATGAAACAAATGAAATAGGGGAGTACATGGCTAGATTAATACAGTTTTTTTAGGAATTTTCTAGTGCAGTGGCTGGTTACCTAAACTTAACAAGATTGTCTAATGTGTGGTAGCCAAGATTAAGACTTGTGCTAGTGTTTTCCTTCCTCTCCTCCATGTTGTGCATAAAATATTAATATGTGTATAATGGTTAAACCAATATGCACTCATTTACATAGTGCCCAAGAGGACCACTTGGGTATGCATAGTAAGGGTATTGTTTTGATGCCTATGGAACATACCAACCCTGGGAGTTTTAAATGCACAATTTTGGCGCCATAACTGGACTACCCCATAGTGGCTAACACCTAGAGAGGGAGCACCCAAGAAGGGACACCAGATACCAATTCCTCCAGTGCTGCGGTCTCCAGTGTAAAGAGCTGGCATAGTGTTCCAATTGGAGAAACCAGAGACACCACAGTAAGGAGGAGCACTAACAGGTAACATTTACTTAAATGGTATGCATGTTAGTGTTACCCACTTCAGGGTAGTCTAGTTATGGTGTCAAAATTATGCATTTAAACCCCCAAGTTTGGTATGTCTTGTAGGCCATCAGAACAATACCATAGTGTAAATACCCAAGTGGCCCTCTTAGGCAATATCTAAATTCATGCACATTGGTCCAACCATTTCACACATACTCACATTTTATGCACACCATGGCTACAAGGAAGAAAAACACTAGCACAAGTCTTAATTTTGGCTACCACACATTATACAATCTTATAAGATTCATGTGTCTAGCCACTACACCCAAATCTTCCTCCAAAAAATTATATTAATCTAGCCATGGGCCCATACATTTTCTTGATCCCATTATCAAGTAGAGTCCTTAAAAAAATCAGGGAAATTGGTTTTACATCAATAGCCCACCTATGGACCAATTTATGGATTTTTTAATTTGGTTACAAACTTCTGACCAAATGAACAGTAACTTAGCCAATTCTGCAACTTTATATCCCTAGGCACCAAATGCAGAAATTCCATAGCCCACTCAAACTTCTAGATGTGCTCTAGATTTGGCCAAAATTTCATACTAGGATTCATTCTACACAGGTAGTTATAGTAGTTAGAGCGCAGGATTAAAATTCTTGTCACTTTACGACCATTTTGCCCATACAAAATTTGATAAGCATGTAAACACTTCATCCACAATGGATAAGCCCCTCAAGGGCATTCTATACATGTCCAAGACACATTGAAAATACTTCCCCTTCTAGCTAGTATTTGCACATAGCCAATACAAAATTTACAAACAAGCAACCCATCTTGCACACTTAGGCAGCCTGTGCATACCATTCACATGCATAGCAAAACAGCCCATAATTGTTCACATAGTTGTCCAAAATTTACATTCCTTACATGTAAATGTATCCATGCACTACATAATGTTCTTAACTCAGCTAAAACATGCACCCTAGTTATAGGAGAGCTTTAGACATAATGCAGTCCAGAAACAGAATTCTAGACAGCTGCTACATAACATAGTAAGCAGCATCACTAAAAATACCAAATGTGCTCCTAAAATAAGAAAAAACTACCATATCACATCTAGATACATGGAAGTTTAAGTACATGAAATTTTAGATAAACAATCAAACTACTTAAGGTCATATTAGCTTTGAGATCTATCTGCAACACCTAAAATGGACAGATTTGAAGGGAGGTAAGTTTCACTTGGAAACTTAGTAAAGAGCACACGTAGCTACTTAAGGTCATATTAGCTTTGATATTACCTACATTCAAAGACAATAAAACACAATAAACATAATGCATATATCCAACAAAAAGCAACCAAATGGAGTAGCCAAACACAAACATCAAACATATGTATGTGGCAGCAACAAGTATCATCAATTAGTCCATAAAACATGCAATAAACATATGCAAATCACTATGAAAGCCTTCCTCAAGCTTAAACTTAGTCTTAGGAGAGTTTTAACACTAGTTAGTACTAACTTTGGACTCTAGAAACCCTTATTTTCACTTCCATCACTGTGCACTTCACACTAAGGCTGAAAACCTTCACTAAGTGCACCTCCCCTCACTAAGCTTGGTTCATCAAGCAATTGGCTCTCTTCCAAAATTAGCCCTAGCTCCATGAATGTTTGAATAAGACATTAAATAGTGCATGAGAGCAAGAGAACCCATTACCTTATGGGTAGGCCAAAATTTGAGCTTGATCCTAGGTGCACCTAAACAATAGCACCAAAAAACTTCCAATTGTGGTTCCTTAACTTCAATTGCAAGTAGTTGTAAGCTTAGAGGTACGGTGGCTATGGAGGAAATGTAGAGGTGAGGGGGCTATATTTCTTTTCTACTAGAGAATGCCAAATGTAGGAAACGTAAGATAAAAATGGCCATTTATATGGACTTAGGTGCAAAAACATCCTTCATAAGCCTTAACCATGCTTTATGTCCTTTTCCTTGCTACAAGACCATGGTTTCTTAGCCTTAGTCTCTTGGCCCATATTTTTTACTTCTTTACCATGCCTTAGCCAACCATCCCATGGCGTGATAACTCCAAAATGTGTCCATTTGACTTAAGTCAAAAGCACGGACATCCAAAGGCCTATATTAGGGCACTTAGGTCCTTAAAGCCCTTTTGTGTTTTCTTTGTCCAATATTGTCTTCTGCAAGCCCTTTTAATCCTCCAATAGTAATTTCATACCATCCATATCCTTCTCATAACTCTCCTTAGCTCTCTTTTGATATTTTTGGAATTGAGTACCAAAATTTCTGAAGCTTATAAAAAAACTTCATAGGTTCCATGACAAACAAGTAATCCTTAAAGTTTTTCTTGTAGGCCAAGTTACCAACTTGGAACAATTTTAAGGAGGTGTTGGTCATACCTTTTACCTTTTAGCCCTCATACTTCAATCACTATGGTGTGAATTACAAAATCTAATGGTTTTTTTACAATTATGCCATACTTTGTAATTCTCCCATTTTTGTAAGGTGGTAACAATTAGTGTTCTATTTGACACTGGTGCATTTGTGTCTACAATGGCTAGTAAATTGGTTGATACCATGAATTTGCCTATTGAAATCATGCCTAGTATATCCGTAGTGAAAACAGTTGGTAGTCAATATCTTTTCACTAATGAACTAGCTAAGGATTGTGAGCTAGTATTAGGAAAGACTAAGGTTATGACTAATTTGCTAGTGTTGGACATTCCTAAGTATGATATACTACTAGGTATGAATTGGCTTGCTATGCATAATATAAGAATTGATTGTGCTAGGAGAGATATCACATTGCCTTATGGTGAAATGCATGCATTAGTGAATTCTAAGGAATTAGTGTATCAAATGCATGGCATGGAACTAGAGGTACTAGATTTGAGATCTGGATACTTTTGGTTAAAAGTAGAGGAAGAGGATATTCCTAAGACAACATTTTGGACCAGATATGGGCATTATGAGTACACAGTCTTGCCATTTGGTTTGACTAATGCCCAGCTGCTTTTATGGGCTTGATGAACAGGGTGTTTAGACAACATCTAGATAAATTTGTTGTTGTGTTCATTGATGACATCCTAGTGTATTCCAAGGATGAAAATGAACATGAACATCACCTAGATATTATCTTAAAGACTTTATTGGATCATCAGCTTTATGCCATGTTATCCAAATGCCAATTTTGGATAAAGAAAGTGTCTTTCCTATGACACATTATAGATACACAAGGCCTTAAGGTAGACCCTCAAAAGGTCAAGGTAGTGCAAGAGTGGGAAAGACGAAAGATTGTAAAGGAAATCAGGAGTTTCCTAGGATTGGCTAGATACTATAGAAGATTTGTATTAGGTTTCTCTATGATTACCTTAGCTCTTACTCATCTAACCAATAAGGGTCAAAGGTTCGAGTGGACTGAGAAATATGAAAAGAGTATCTAATAGCTCAAGAATAAGTTGATTGAAACTCCAATTTTGATTCTCCTTGATCCGAGCAACCCCTACATCATTTATATTGATGCATCTAGATCTGGGTTAAGTTGTGTACTTATGCAAGATAGAAATTTCATTACTTATGGGTCAAGGCAGTTGAGACCCCATGAGCAAAATTATCCTACCCATGACCTAAAGCTGGTAGCGGTGATTTTTACTTTAAAGCAATTGAGGCATTACCTAATGGGTAGTTCCTTTGTGATCTAAACTCACAATAATAGCCTAAAGTACTTGTTCATTTAGAAAAAGTTGAACATGAGGCAAAAAAGATGGTTAGAGTACATCAAGGATTATGACTGCAGTATAGAGTGCACAGAGGGCAAAGGCAATTTGGTAGTTAATATCTTGAGCAGGAAGTACATGGGTCTTCCGAAAGGAGGATACATAGTTGATCATGATGTATAGAATAATCTGCTATGCCTATGGAATAAGTGGCAAAAGTGGGAGGAAGCTCAAGTCTACACATTGACAATCCAGTCTGGATGCAGTAAAGAGGTTAGAAAGGCACAGTAGACAAATCTTGAATTGAGAAAGATTTCAGGAGAAGAAAAAGGTTCCCTGTATGAATCCTTTGCCTACAAGCAAGGATCACTATACTCCAAGGATCCAATTTATGTACCTAAAGAACCAAATCTCAGGAATGAAATACTTGAAAAGGATCACACAAGAAAGCTGAACATCCGTCTAGGAAGTGAGAAAATGTATAAAGACTTAAAGACTCACTTCTAGCGGCCAAACATGAAAAGCGACATAGCTACTTACGTCTCCAAATGTGCTACATCCTAGAGGTTAAATGTAGAGCACCAGAAGCCAGCTGGTACCCTATAGGCTCTACCTATACCAGTAAGAAAGTGGGCAACATAACTATGGACTTTTTGGCTAGGTTGCCTGTGACCAGATTAAGGCATGACACTATATGGGTCATTGTAGATATGCTAACCAAATGTGCCCACTTCTTACCTATGAAACTCACAGATTCCCTTGAGAGGTTGGTTTAGATGTATATCTAAGAGATAGTGAGACTACATGGAATACCAGACTCCATTTTATTTTATAGAGATCCAAGACTTTTAGCTCGATTTTGGAGTGCTTTTCATAAACGACTAGGTACCAAAATCTACCTGAGTACTGCTTATCACCTTCAGACTGATGGGAAACTAAAACGGTGATATAAATACTGGAAGATATGTGATAGCCGAGGTGCCCATCACCCTCCGAACCCATAGGTTCGGACAAAGCACCAACCTCGGAGGAGAAACCACCCACCACGGAAAGAAGGATGTTCGACCTCCCAAATCTGACCTCGGCAATTCTCCCTTCCAGGAAACAACAGTGTCGGCCTCGGGGGGACGATTAAGCCATCCTGGGAAATGGGGGTGTCCCTGAGGAAGATCACCCTCGGGAAATATACTCCTGCGATACTAAAGAAACCTCGGACGATGAGTCCTTCTCCAAAGAGGTCTCTTCCACCAAAAGGGACCTCGGGAGTACGACATGAGCAATTAAGGAGCCTCTGACACATCCCTGACACGCCGCTCCCAGACACGTTCTGACACGCGACTTGCAAGGACATTCTTGCACGCCACTCTCGGGTCACCTAGGCTCCTAGCCCGGTGGCCTATGATCGGCTGAGTGACCCCCCTATTCCCCGAAGACGTGGACCGCATCCCACCGAACACGTGTCACAATCTAGGCCGGCCACATGAAGAGGACTACTACTGTTTGCTCCTCTATAAACACTCGGAAAACACCCCAGGTAAGGGAGGTCTTTCGAATACTAGAGACCATACTTCTCCACTATCTATCACCTCTTTATCTCCTAAATACTGACTTGGGCGTTGGAGGCTCTTCCCCGGAAACATACTCCGGGGACCTCCTAACCTCTATTTTCCAGACATTTCAGGCACCTTCCCCTGGGAAACCTCCTCCTGAAGCGCTTTCCTCCACCGGAAGTCCCCCTTGCTCCTATCATGTCACATGATGAAACTGCCATCGGCCACCATTTGGCGCCGTCTGTGGGAATCATCTCCCAGGTCACCGTCATAGAGACTCGGCGTTCGAAGGACAAAGGCATTCCAAGATCCCCCCCTGTGCCCGAGGCTCAACCAGCGACCACTCCGCCTGTGGCAGAGACTTCTGTGCTGGAGGATGACCGCCCTGTAATGATGATGATGGGCTTCCTACGAGACTTCCAGTGCTCCATCGTCGCTGAAATGACTCAACAGCTTGATCAGAGGTTTCCCCAACCTCCTTTGGCTAGAAGGGCCTCGCCCCTGGGTGTTCGTCGGGAAAGGAGTTCGAGGTCCACCCACTGAAGTTCAAGGAGTGGAGACTCCCTTGATGCCTCCTCAACAGAAAATGAACCCGTTGAGGTACGGCCCACCTGGAGGGGAGCCCCAAAGGAGACTAGGGCCTCCTGCCAACGGAGTGTGTCCCCCTACCGGAGGTCCCCATCTCCCCCCGGCCGAGGTCGCTCCCCAAGGAAAAGAAGGAATTCGCCATTACCGGCGAACACACGGCAGCAGGGAGAAGTCAACACAGCTGTCCTTATGGAAAAAATCCTGGGAAGACTGGAGAAGGTCGAGAGACAGATCTCCCAAAAACCAGTCTGGTCCAGGCTGTCTGACTCTTACACTATAGAAGAGTCACCTTTCGTGCGTGAGATGGTGGAGGCACCCATGCCCAGGGATTTCAGGGTACCTCACCTAGAAACCTATGACGGACGAAGTGACCCTCAAGCGCACCTGACGAAGTACAAGCGAAGCATGGTGCTCCATGGCGCAGATGACGCTACACTCTGTAAGTGCTTTGAAGTAACACTTTCGGGTCCGGCAACGGCATGGTATAACTCTCTGGCCCATGGAAGCTTGCTAAGCTTTCAAGAGCTATCCGCTGCCTTCACTCAGCAGTTCATCGGTAGTAGACCAACTACCAAAATGCCAGTACAAATGTTCAACATAGCTCAACGAGGGGGGGAGACCATTCGCAACTACGTTGAGAGGTTTAACCGAGAAGCGCTGAGCGTGCCCGACTTTCGACTAGAAATTCACATTCTCGTGATGATTAGAGGACTCCGAAGGGACTTCCAACTATTCTATGAGTTTTCAAAGGCCCCCCAGAGACCCTCGGGGAGTTTTACAGAAGGGCTGAACAGCATATGACGGCCGAAAAACTTAAGATGGGATGACCAAAAGGAGAGCACCCTCATGCCGAAGGGCCCAGCCATCAAACTCGACATCAGAACGAGGGAGAAAAGCCCCAAAAATAGAGGGGGAAAAGGCCAATGACATTCACCCCCTTGAACACTACAAGAGCTAGCATCCTCATGGTGCTAAAAAGGCAAAGAACCACAGTTCCAAGGCCAAAGGCCATGACCTTAGAGAACAAGAGGAACAAGAAGAAATTCTGTCAGTTCCATGGAGACCATGGCCATGACACTGAGGATTTTTTTCAGCTGAAGAAATATATTGATTCCTTGATCAAACAGGGCCAACTTCACTGGAACTTACAGATGCCTTCCCCAAAAGGAAGGAAAGAATAGCAGAGGAGAGGGGACGATGAAAAGTATGACTTGGACCGACGTCGGGACCAAAGTCCTTGAAAGAACCTACCACCATCGGCGGGAGTTATCCAAACCATCACTACTTGGATGCCCTCGGCCGAAAGGAAGAGGAAGATAAGAGAAATCTCCGTAATGGAGTACGGGGACTCATCAAGAAGGCTCGTCTGTAAGGACGGATCTTCGGTAAAGTTCCCCCATGACGACCCACTCCTTGTCATGGCAAGGATAGGAAACTGGGATGTCAAAAGGGTACTCCTCGATGATGGTTCAAACACCGATGTCATCTTTTCCCATCTGCTGCCTAAGTTGGGCATTCCGAATGAGGATCTCAGCTCAGTCAGCTCCCCCACCTTCAGCGTCGGACCTTCCGAACTTCCGGTCCTTAGATATGTCGACCTACCTCTGTTGCTAAAAGGGGTATCACCCCATAGACAGGAAGAGTTAATTGCCTCCGTCAAGACAAGATTTATTGTCATAGATGTGCCGTCGGCTTACAATGCTATCCTCAGAAGGCAGACTCAGGGCAACTTCCACATCCGGCCGGACGTTAAGTACCTAACGGTCACCTTCACAACCAAAGACGGAGACGCAGAAATCTTCATTGACCAAGCTGAAGTCAGAAAGGTCTTCACAAGGGCTCGACAAAGCCCAGCAAGAATCCAAGTGCAGACTTTGGCGAAAGAAAAAACAGTCGCGAAGGACGGGGAAACAATAGAGGAGGAAACTGAAAGCCTCAAAAAAGTGGAAACAGAGGACGTAGAATTGATCCCTGGCCGAAACACCCAAATCGGGAAAAAACTGGCCGAGGATGACAAAAAGAGGCTTGTATCCTTCTTGTTTATGAACAAAGATCTATTTGCCTACGCGCCAAAAGATATGCCTGGGGTCGACCCCGGCATAATTCGCCACAATCTTAAAATACGGCCAAACGCCAGACCAATTCGGTAGAAAAAACAAAGTCTATAAGCTCATAAGAATTCCTTCGTTAAAGCCGAAGTCAATCGCCTCATCGAGGCCGAGGTAATAAGAGAAGTAAAATACCCTGAATGGCTTAGCAACATGGTTATCGCCACAAAGGAAGGAAGCAAGAAGCTCCGAATGTGCATCGACTTCCGAAATTTAAATGACGCATGCCCAAAGGATTCTTATCATCTGCTAGCCATAGATCAGCTGGTAGACACAACCGCCGAATACGGGCTTCTAAGCTTCCTTGATGCCTTTAGTGGATATCATCAAATTCAGATGAACCCCGAAGATGAAGAAAAAACAGCCTTCATCACAGAGACAGGCAGCTACTGCTACATCAGAATGCCTTTTGGGCTTAAAAATGCAGGGGCCACCTATCAAAGGCTGATGAACAAGGTATTCGATGCCCAGATTGGAAGAAACATGGAAGTATACGTCGATGATATGATAGTCAAGAGCAAAATGCCTGGTAATCGTATCACCGACCTCGCCGAAACCTTCCAACAACTTTGGGAGTACGGCATACGTCTCAATCCCGAGAAATGTGTATTCGGGGTAAGTGCAGGAATGTTTCTTGGTTTCATGGTATCAGAAAGGGGAATAGATGCCAACCCTGAGAAAATCAAAACCCTACTAAATTTCTGAACACTTACATCCATCAAAGACATACAAAGGCTCACTAGAAGAATCACCTCCCTCAGTAGATTCATCTCCAGGTATGGCGACCGATGTCGGCCATTCTTCAAAGTACTCACCAAAGCCCCCAAAGGTGAGGATACCCCTGGAACACTGGAGCATCCATGGAACTTAGAATGCCGGAAAGCTTGGAACGAGCTTAAGGACTACCTCACCAAACTGCCAACACTCCGACAAACCCAGGAAGAAGAGCCCCTCATCCTTTATCTCGCAGTAACCAAAAAAGCGGTGAGTTCGATGCTAGTAAAAGAAGAAGGTGGGAGGCAATAGCCAGTATACTATGTGAGCAAGTCCCTACATGGCGCCGAGATCAGGTACCCATTGCTCCAAAAAGCCATCTACGCCTTAGTACTTGCGGGCAGAAGGTTGCGACCTTACTTCCAAGGACACGCTATCACTGTCCGAAGTAATCTGCCTCTACGCGATGTGATGAAAAGAGTAGAACATTCGGGGAGATTATCGAAATGGTGCATCGAACTTGGAGAGTACGACATTACTTACGAGCCAAGAAGGGTAATAAAAGCTCAAGCACTGGCGGACTTCATTGTCAAAATCCCAGAAATAGAGAATGCCGAAACCACTGAGGAAGACCGAACAAGGGTTAACCCAGAATGGAAGCTCTTTGTCGATGGAGCATCAGGCCCAGAACACCAGGGCACCAGAATAGTCCTTAGGGGACCCGAAGGCATGCAAGCCACTAAGGCAATCAAATTCGGTTTTGATGTTACCAATAACATCGCCGAATATGAGGCCCTTATAGCAGGACTAAAACTAGCCAGAAAAGTTGGCATAAAAGACCTCCTGGCCCATAGTGAATCACAACTAGTAGTTCAGCAGACGAAAGGGGAATACGCGGCAAAGGATCCAACCTTGGAAAAATATCAGGACCTCGTCAAAAAAATCATTGGCGAGTTTGACTCGGTACAAATAGAAAACGTACCCCGAAGTGATAATGCCGAAGCTGACTCCTTGGCCAAATCTAAGGAACCCAGCGAGGTGCTGAAGCAACCTAGCACAGAACTGATGTGCATAGCAACCTCGGGGGAAGGATGGCGAGATCCCATCAGGAAGTATATAGCAATTTCAGAACTCCCTGAAGACCCTAAAGAGGCCGCAAAAGTATGGAAGAGCTCGGGAAGGTACTTCCTCATTGGAAAAGAAGTATACATGCAAGGGTACGCGAGCCCCCTACAAAAATGTGTAGGCGAAGATGATGTCAGAACAATACTTGAAGAAATCCATGAAGGAGCATGTGGCTCCTATATAGGAACAGACGCCATTGCTGGGGTACTACTCCGCCAGGGTTACTTTTGAACTACCTTGAGGAAAGACGCAAGGCAGTTTGTCCGAAGATGTGACAATTGCCAAAGAATGCCAACATCCAAAAGTTACCTTTGAAAAGAATAAACTCAGCAGATTATCCTTGCCCCTTCGCCATATGGGGCATTGACCTCATCAGACCTCTTCCAAATGCTCCCAGAGGAGTAAAGTTCTGCATAGTTGTAGTAGACTACTTCACTAAGTGGATTGAAGAGGAGCCACTGGCATCAATCTCGGCAAAGGATGCCCAAAAGTTCATATGGAAGAACATTATATGTCGATTTGGCATACCAAAGGTAATAGTGGCCGACAATGGAACTCAGTTCACAGATAGAGGTTTCCACGAATTCGTGACCGACCTCGGCATAAAAATGCATTTTGCTCCAGTAGCCCACCCTCAAAGTAACGGGCAAGTCAAAGTATCCAACAGAACAATAAAAGATGGCTTGAATAAAAGAGGCAAAGGGGAAATGGCCAGGAGAGCTCCCGAGTGTGCTGTGGAGCTACCATACGACTCCCCGAAGAGCTACGGGGAAAACCCCTTTCTCGCTCGTATATGGGACAGAGGCCATTATCCCCATTGAGGTCATACAACCTTTGATAAGAATACAAGTATTTGACAAAGGAGGAAATAATCTCGGCTTGAGGACAAAACTTGACCTCGCCGAGGAACATCGCGTAATGGCCGAACTAAGGAGAAAGGCTTTCCAACAAAGAATAGCTCACGCTGCTAACCTACGCGTAAGAAGGAAAGAAATCAAGAAAGGTGACCTTGTTCTCCGAAAGACTGAATTTGAGCCGCGAAAGCCATCACAAGGGTACTTCGGGTAAACTGGAGTGGACCTTATTTGGTCCTTGACGAAGTCTGCCCCGGGGTGTACAAATTGGGCGATATGGAGGGAGTAGAGTTGAAAAAAACTTGGCATTCAGACTCTCTGAAAATATTCTATACTTAGACATTTTTTCAGAAGGAAAATTTGTAACTACTCCTCCCCGAAGTCGTCAATAAAAATACAAGACGAATATGGTCGCATTACTGAAAAAGGGTTCCTTAATGGTTTTTCCTTTAGAACTAACTCCTTGATGGAGTCTAAAACCTCGGCAGAATATGGGAAAAGTCTAAGATGACTCTTTCCGAAGTATAGGCGCGGACGTTCGCCAAAAAAAAAATACTTAGAATTACGCTAACTTCTGAAGAATCATATTCGGAAGGAAGAATGGAGATTGAAGAAAAAATCTTCATTAAAAATCTCAAGGCAAAGTACAAAGGAGCAGGACTACAAAAAAGAAAGAAGAAGCCTAAGGTTGAGCAGGTGCATCCGACGTCTCTTCGGCGTCATCATCTTCAATTGGCTCAGTCGGAGGCACGGGCTCGGCAGGTGGAAGATTGAGAAACTCCGGCTTAGACCATGTCCCCCTGGGCTCTTTGGGAAAATCCAGAGCGGACAGGTGGGAGAGGTCGAGCTCAGGATACCGAAGAAGGACCTGATGACGCGCCAAGCAAAAGCCGTCTTGGTAAGACACCTTCGTCATCTGGTCAGACTGATCCTTCCCGGATCTAATGGCTGACAACTCGGCCGTAAGCTCAGCAATCTTCCCCTCCAGCTTCTTCTTCTTCTTGCTTTTTGCCTCCTTCTTCAAAGAGTCAACCTCGGCCTGGAGCTCGGCATTCAAAGCGAGCGCCTTCGTCAGGTTCTCGCCATCTTGAGCGTTCGCCTTCCGAAGGGCCTCGTTCTCCGAGGAGAGAGTGGCACACTTTGAGCCGAGGTCTTTGACCTTGGCTGAGAAGTCAAGAAGAAGCTCCTGCTTGCTAGCCGCGAGCTCGGCCCGAAGATTCACAATGTCCTCCTTTGCAATCTTGTTCAACTCGCCGTATTTGAGGACATATTTGGTGCAGAACTCCTTCGTCTTGAGCAAAGAATCTTCGGACCAAGAACTGGACTCCGTTTGCTTTTGCGGCCTAGGCACGGAAGTATCACCTATACGGCAAAAGCTGCAGGAAAGAAAAGCCCCGAATAAGTATCAGGTAAAAACTTAGAAGAAAATTTTCTAAGTAAAAAAAAGAGAAGAGAGAACCACCTGGTGATACGATCAAAGAAGGCACAACCAAGGATGACAAGGATCCATTGAAGATAACTAGTGGACCATTGACAAGGAAGAAGGCTAAGGAGCTCACTAGTGCACTTCAAGCTCAGATGTTGACAGATTGGCGATGTTCTGGTGGAAAAATCATATCTTGAGCTAAACAAATCCGAATTGAGTGATTCTTAATTCATTGGAAAGCTAACATCTGGAGCTACAAATCATATGAAGACCATGAAACCCAGTTTGCACGTTAAGGAGGTCCAATTTAGCTTCAAAGTTGTGATTTGTGAGTTATCGCTGGTTCAGAAGTAGTTGCAGTATTTTGGGCATATCTTTGGCTTTAGATGTCCATTTTATGTGGTTCAGGTGTCATTTCAAAGCTAAGAAATAGAGATACAACTTTCATGCTTTGAATTTTGAGAAATCATGGCTGCATCAAGTTCGAATTTCAGCTTGAAGTTGAAGACACAAGCAAGAACCACCTGAGAAGACTATTTTGGGGTTTTTATGGCCAATCTTGTTTTGTAACGTATTTTATTTTATTTTCCTGTTTATTTACATTATTTAGGATGTTATTTAGGCCATGGAAGTGATTCAGGTCACTTAGGATAAATGGAATTCGCTGCACACCTTAAACATGTGTTAAAAGGGTGTAGGAATCCTAGTTTGACTAGGTTTTCTTGAGTCCTTTGTAACTAGGTTTCCTAGGTGACTTGGGCTGCGAATTTTGCCCAGATTTTTACCCTAGTTTAGGCCTATATAAAGGCACATATTCTGGATGTAAAGACACAGATTAATGCCGAAATAATATTGCTCTTTGGAGAGGTTTTCTCTTTGGTTCTTTGTGGACTGCCTTGGTACACAAGTGTGCTTGTGTTCTTGGAGTTCTATACTTCTCGTTTCTAGTCACAGGTTGATTAGGGGTGGGGGTTTTCAAACCTAGTCTCTTTGATGTCTTGTGGAGCTTGAAAAACATCTTGGGCGCGTTTCATGGTCTTTATACCATCGGGGTTCGCATCAGTTGGTATCAGAGCCACAAGTTCCATTGAAGGACATATCTTTGTGTTCTTGTTTCTCTGCGTTTTTCTTTAAATTTTTTCCAGTAATTTCGTGTCTTAATCCTCTTTTTTTAATCCTTTTTCATCTTGTTTCAGGTCTGTCCTTTTTATTCCATCCTTGTTCAAGTCCGGAAATCACAAAAACAACAAAAAGAAATCAATTCGTGTTACCTTGTGTTCTCGGTTTCAATTCAATTGTTCTTGTTTATTCCTTATCTTTCTGTTTCGTGTCCAGCCCTATTAATCTCTCTTGTTTTCATTGTTTCCAGCATCCTAGAGTCAAGAAAACACCAAAAAAAGAAGGACCCAAGTTGAGGAAGTTTCGGTACAACAAAAGTTGTTTCAAAATTGTGCAAGTTTCATAGTTTCTTGTTTTGGCCGAATAGAAAACTGACTTTTTGTCTTTGGCAGCAAGGAACTTCAAGGAGAACGTTGTTTTAGCATCAAAACAGCAAGCAAAAAAAAGAAAAAAAAAGGAGAAAAAAAAAAAAAAAAAAGAAAAAGAAAAGAAAAGAAAAGAGCTTGCAAAAAGAAGTTTTCTCAAAGTGTTGAAAGTTTTGTGCCCCAAAACCTATCCCATTGTTTTTGAGCCAAAAAGCTTTCTTTGTGGTTCTTGTGATCATCAATTGCAAGAGCTTCCTAGAGTCTTTTAAAGCTTGTTTAGCCCACCTCTTTTGGAGTCAAAATAGTTCTTCAAGAATTCAAGTTTTCTTGTGTGCTTTGAGGATAGTTTTCTTAGAACTTTTGAGAACTCTTTGAATAGCAATATCTCACTAACAAATTGAGTGCTTGAGTGTTCATCTTTTGAGTGAAACACGTGAGGTGAGTGTTTGTGAGGATCTTTGTTATTTTCAGGAGTATGGAGGGCCAGGAGGATAGGAGGATGGAAGTGAGAAACAATGATGAGCCAACCATGAGAGAGCTTCAAGAAACTCTCAATAGACTTGTGGGGAGGATTGAGGACATTGATTTGAGGTTGCCAAGGAGACCAAATCCCATCTTGCAACCAAGGAGAGGTCCAAGGAGAGAAGAACCCGAGGAGGAAGAAAGAGTTTGGCATGACCATGGGTTTCCAAGGAGGGGTGAGCCAAGGGAGGACAACAATCTAAGCTCCATCAAACTTACCATTCCACCTTTCCAAGGGAGGAGTGATCCAGATGCATATTGGGAGTGGGAGCAAAAGATTGAGATGGTGTTTGATTGCCATCATTACTCTGAGGAAAAGAAGGTTAAATTGGCTACCATTGAAGTTCACTAATTATGCTCTTGTATGGTGGAATCAGGATGTTACTTCTAGGAGAAGGAATGAGGAGGAGCCCATACACACATGGAGAGCCCTTAAAGCCTTGATGAGGAAGAGATTTGTTCCTAGCTCCTACTATAGAGATCAACGCCTAAAGCTTCAAAAGCTAGTGCAAGGCCAAAGGAGTGTGGAGGACTACCATAAAGACTTGGGGATGACACTAAGCCCAATTGAAGATGAGAGGCAATTGCATCATCAATGAGGATGAGGAGACCACAACATTGAGGATTTGCTTCACCAGATTCATTCAATGGTCTAAGGCATCTAATGGTTCAAGGAGATTGCCAACAAAGTGGAACCATGGAGGCTACCAAGGGAGGCCTTCATTTCAAGGTGCCATGGAAGGAGATTTGCTTCAAGTGTAGAGGCAAGGGGCCCAACATGAGAGATTGTCCTAACAAAAAGGTGATGATTCTCAAGATGATGGTGAGATCATCAAAATGCCGTGCAGGAGACACCAAGGAGCATCCCGAAGATGTTTGCTTTTGTTGCAAGGAGGAATTTCAAACTAAGGAGGAGGCATGGAGTGTATCTTTCACACTAGATGAATTAAAGCATGTGCAGCCTCATTGTTGAGGAGGAAGTTGCACCAATGTAGCAAGAACCATGAAGTTGAAGCTTCCAAGCCAAAAGCACCCACAACCATATAGGCTTCAATGGTTGAATGATGCCAGGTAAAAGTGGTAGCAAGTTTCTTGGTACTTACCATGATGAAATTCTTTGTGATGTTGTTCCTATGCATGCTTGCCACATTTTGCTTGGAAGAAATTTGATAAGAAAGTCACACATCATGGAGAGAAAAACTTTATTTGTCCATGAAGGAAGGCCGGTTACACTTAGTCCACTTTCACCACAACAAGTTTTGGAGGATCAAAGGAAACTTCAAAGTAAGGTTGAGAGAAAAAGAAAAAGAGGGGAAAGTTGAGGGCAAGAGTGATGAGGGGAAAGCCGAGAGAACAATCAAGAGATTAAGTGAGAAGAGTGAACATGAGGGGAAGAAGAGTGGAAAGTTCCCGAGAGAAGAAATTGAGTGCGAAGTTGAAAGAAGACAAGAGTGTAATGAACCCAAGCCGAGTGAAGAGAGAAAGACGTACAAAGAAGCCATACTTTCATCTAACATAATGGAGTCTTTTTCTAGTGTTGTGTTGTCTTCTTTTCAGGACTTAAGTGGATATGAACTTCAAGAATCAAGTGAGTTGCTGCCCATCCAAGAAGTTGGTGTTCCTAATATTCTAAGTCATGTCCCATGCATTAAAACAACAAAGGAGGTTGAGAAGGAACAATTTAAGGTAAGCCCCAACGATTTCATATGCAAAAGTTTGCCTAACATTGTTTCTTATCCTATGTTTCAAAGGGATGAAATTAATGCAACTCCAACCGAAGCCATTGAGTGAAAAAGTGAAAATTTTGTGGTTCCAAAGGAAGATACTTGGAAACTAAGTTTTGTGGTTCCAAAGGAAGATACTTGGAGACTAAGTCCAACCACTGTAATGTATTTCTTCCTAACACCTAGATTTGATGTAGTTTTGCATGAAAATCTCAAACAATGTGTGTTTGCTTGCAATGTTATTTTGACAAATGGTTTTCATGAAACTAGATTAAGAGAAGGAAGTAAGCATGAAAATTTGGCAAAATATGGTTTTAAGCCTTCTAATTCTTTGGTTTTATCAAATCATCTTTTGAATTCCATGAGTTTCTCTAGAGAAAAATCTGTTTTGGTGTCTTTTATTTTTGAATTTGTTTGTTTTGCATCCATTTCACATTGTTTTGTTTTGTCTCAAGTTAAATCTACTTCTTTCAAATTTTGCATGCATAAATTGGTTCTTACACATGCATTAAATATTTCTTTGATTTTCATTCATGTTCAGCCCATTTTTATGCATCAATCTTCAATATCCAGCAAGCATTTTTTTGCCATGACACATGCATTACACAAACTTTTCAGCATTGATCTTTTCGCTTTATGTCCGAACTTGAAAGTATTTATTTTGAATGAAAATTCTGGTTTCAAATTTAGCCTTTTATGGAGGTATGTTGAATCCTTTGTTTTGTGTCACATCCCATTCACAAATTTCATGCATTGTGGTGCATACACATACAAAAATAAGTCTGTTCTTGTTTCATTTAAAATGCTTAGGATTTTTTTGAAATTTGTGCATCATTGTTTGGTTATTAGTTTAGGCCACATTGTGTTCAATTCTTGTTTGGTTGAATGGCCAATGCAAACTAATGTCTTGACATGCATAACTTGTGCTTTTCATAACCATAATACTTTTGTGAGTTTAGGTCATTTTTTTTTAGGTGCATACAACATCGCTAAGGTAAATTATTCCAACACTCTTTCTAGCTGTGAGAGTAATGTTTTTAAGATGGCAAAGGCAATGAAAGTGATGCTTAGAGTTAAAATGAAAATTGTACAAAATTTCAGATTTGTTGTGCTAATTGCTTCTAACTTTGTTTTTGACCCTGGAGGTATCAAAATTATCATTGCATTTGGATATTGGTTCAGTTTTTTCAAAATATTAAAGCTCCATACACAAGCATTCCATGGTATTGGTACTTATGTGAAAGGTAAGTGCTTATGTGTTGATTATTTCATTGTTATTGATTCAATTCCCTTTTCTAATGTAGGTTTTGATTCGAGGACGATCCTTCTAAGGAAGGGGGAGCTGATATGATCAAAGAAGGCACAATCAAGGATGGCAAGGATCCATTGAAGATAACTAGTGGACCATTGACAAGGAAGAAGGCTAAGGAGCTCACTAGTGCACTTCAAGCTTGGATTTTGACAGATTGGTGATGTTCTGGTAGAAAAATCACATCTTAAGCTAAATAGATCCGAATTGAGTGATTCTTGATTCATTGGAAAGCTAACATCTAGAGCTACAAATCATATGAAGACATGAAACCCAGTTTGCACGTTAAGAGGTCCAATTTAGCTTCAAAGTCACGATTTACGAGTTATCACTGGTTCAAAAGCAGTTGCAGTATTTTGGGCATATCTTTGGCTTTAGATGTCTGTTTTGTGTGGTTAAGGTGTCATTTCAAAGATAAGAAAGAGAGATAAAACTTTTATGCTTTGAATTTTGAGAAATTGTGGCTGCATCAAGTTCGAATTTCAGCTTGAGGTTCAAGACACAAGCAAGAACCACCCGAGAAGACTATTTTGTGGTTTTTATGGCCAATCTTGTTTTGTAACGTATTTTATTTTATTTTCCTATTTGTTTACATTATTTAGGATGTTATTTAGGCCATGGAAGTGATTCAGGTCACTTAGGATAAATGGAATTCGCTGCACACCTTAAACATGTGTTAAAAGGGTGTAGGAATCCTAGTTTGACTAGGTTTTCTTGAGTCCTTTGCAACTAGGTTTCCTAGGTGATTTGGGCTGCGAATTTTCCCCAGACTTTTACCCTAGTTTATGTTGGAATTCTTGGCGCACCAAGATACTTTTAAGATAGGATTTGAGCTCATTGAGTTAACTTTAGCTTGAATAACTATCTAAGGCAGCTAGAAGTAGCTCCCTTTAGCTCAAGTCAGCTCACTTCAGCCATAAGTAGCTCAAAGTAGCTGGACTTCAGCTCAAGTTATCTCAAGTCAGCTCAAGTCAGCTCATTTCAGCTTCTGGTAGCTGAATGTAGCTAGACTTCAGCTCAAGTCAGCTTACTTCAGCTATAGGTGGCTCAAAGTAGCAGGACTTCAGTTCAAGTTAGCTCAAGTCAACTCAAGTCAGCTCACTTCAGCTTTTGGTAGCTGAGTGTAGCTGGACTTCAGTTCACTTCAGCTGAGAGCAGCTAACTCCAGCTCTAGGTCAGCTCTAGGAGGTGGACCTCAGTTCATGGTGCTTGGTTGGAGCTCAAAGGAGCTCAATGGTGCATAAGTAGTAAAGTGAGCTAGCTTTGTGCCAGCTCACCTTGCTTTTAGCTCAAAACCACCAAGAGACACATCTTTTGTGTAAAGGTATGTCTCTTCATCAAAAGAGATGACTATTGGCTAAAAGAACATGTCCTTTCATCCAAAGGAAGTGTTCCTTGAGTGAATAGACATGTATATTCGCCCATGAGGTGGTTGGGGTGGTTATTGCACCAAGAATGTATGTCTTTTGACATCAAGAGACATGTATATTTTGCCCATAAGGTAGTTATGGGGTGGTTATAGGCCAAAGGAAGTGTTCCTTGGCTAAAAGACATGTATTTTCGCCATAAGGTAGTTGTTCCTTGCCATGGGACATGTGGTTATAGGCCAAAGGAAGTGTTCCTTGGCTAAAAGACATGTATTTTCGCCACCATACATGACCCTTAGCCAAAGGAAGTGTTCTTTGGCTTAAAAGACACCTTTCTTGGTGTAAAGGTGTGCCTTTTGGTCATCTATAAATAGCCTTTAGTGGCTGGCCATTTTAAGCACGAATTTGGCACTCCATTTGCTCCATTTTCTTGAGAGAAAATTATTCTCCTCCTATTTCCTTTAGAGGCCGAAATATTAAACACTTTTTGAGAGCATTGTGGGTGGATTTACATTGAGATTGTTCATCTCAATTCAAGCCTCAAGGTGCTCCTCCAAGATCAAGTTCTTCCTCAAGTTTTCTTCAAAGATAACCAAGAAGAAAGGTGCACATTCTTTCTTGGTTTAGTAGCATGCTAGGTTTTCATTTTTACATGAATGTTCTTAGTAGCATGCTAGGATTTATTTAACACAACATGTATGTAAAACTGATCATGATATCAAATGCATTAATATGTTAAACAAATTAGAATTATGCATGCCTATATCCATGTTGAACTCAAATGAACAAATATGCATGTGGCATATACAAGAGTAGATAACATAAAGATATGTTATCATGAGATCCTGAAATCTTCAATTGGTATCAGAGCCTAGGTCATGAACATGTATATGTTGCATGTAGTAAGCATGATTTAGGATCATACATATGTGTATGATTTTGATAAGGCTAATGAAGGATATGTGTATGAAGCAATGAAGGCATGTTTGTGTATTTCTGATTGAATGCTATATGCATCTCTTTTGCCATATATGAGCATGTTAGAAGTTGTTTCATACACATGTTGCTTTGTTGAGTCTTGTTGTGTAAATTGAACTAAAACATGTGAATTGCATCAATGTAGATGGCTTGTAAGAATATAGTTGCTGAATTAAACCGTGACCTCAAATTGGATGGTGAAAACTATTCAATTTGGCAACAGAAGGTCAAATTCATTTTAACTGAGCAAGATACTCTTGATGTGCTCACTCAAGAGATCATGCCTCCTGCTGAGGGACAGGATAGGACTGCCTATGAGGCATTCCTAAAGAAGAACTCTATGTGTAGAGTCACTCTCCTCTCCACTATGGTGGATGAGATTATGGTGGAATTCTCCATGCTTGAGGGGGCTAAGGCCATATGGGACTCAGTCAAGGCCAAGTATGGAGATGTTTCTGTAGAGAAACAACGCTCAATGATTCTCAGGTTTGAGAATTATGTGAAGCGTGCTGATCACTCTATGAGTGCTCACTTGCGTGAGATGTCACGCATGATCCACCAACTCAAGACAGCAGGGCATGTGCTCACTGATGAGCAACAAGTGCAAGCAATAATCCGTTCCTTGCCCGATGAGGAATGGCAGTTGATGAAGGTCAACTTACGCCATAACCCTCAAATAATGTCATTTGATGACATTGCTCGTCACCTCCTCCTTGAGGCTGAGGTGATGGCCCTCAAGGACCATTCTAGGGCATATGTTGCCTCATCCTCTATCCAGAAGGGATGGAAGAAGAATGGTGGCAAAGGAGGGCCAGGGAAGGGCAAGGGAAAAGGTCCTGCTTCCAAGAAAAAGTTCAAGAAGAAGCGGGACATAAGCAAGCTGAAGTGCTTCAACTGTGGGTATAAAGGACACTTTGCAAAAGATTGCAAGGGTCCACCCAAGGTACATACATACCCTTCTACTTCCATTGTACATGTTGTGTCATGTACATTACTAACTGAGTGCAATTCTTTGTGGATTGTAGACTCGGGAGCAACAGACCACATAGCCCGGGACAGGTCCTGGTTTGTGGCCTACAGGAAGCTCTCAAAAGGAGCTAAGCACGTTTCAGTGGGAAATGATGCCAGGCTGGAAGTGGAAGGCATAGGAACATGTAGAATTCCTATAGATATTGGATATTTGTATCTAATAGATGTATTGTATGTACCAAACATTTGTAGAAATTTGATTTCTATAAGTTGTATGTTGAAGTACAATTATTGCTTTAATTTCTTTAATAATAATGTGTCTATTATTAAAGATAATAAGATAGTATGCACTTGCTCAGTTAATAATGGGCTTTATGAGTTGAAGCCAACTAACCATTCTGTTGCAAGTCCTAGTTGCTATGTGACAGAGGTCACAAATGAAATGAGATGGCATGAGAGGTTAGGTCATATTGGTCAAGATAGAATGGACAAGCTAGCCAAGAGTGGCTTGCTAGGTTCCTTGACCAAGGTTGTCCTTCCAAGTTGCCAATCATGCCTAGAGGGCAAAGCCACAAGAAAGCCTTTTGGCAAAGCAACTAGGAGAAGTGAGGCACTAAGTTTAGTTCACTCTGACCTGTGTGGGCCAATGAGGGTTGAATCCAGAAATGGATTCAAGTACTTCATCACATTCACAGATGATTATACTCGATTCACCCACATCTACCTACTAAGAAACAAGGCAGAGGCCTTGGCATGCTTTGAGAAGTATGTACACTTGGTTGAGAACCAAGTAGGTAAGAAGGTTAAGTCCTTGAGGACAGATAGGGGTGGAGAGTATACATCAAATGCATTCAAGGCATTTTGTGACTTGAAGGGTATTGAGAGGGAGTTCACTCTTCCTTGGACACCCCAACAGAATGGAGTGTCTGAGAGGAAGAATAGAACTCTTATGGACATGGTACGTTCCATGATGGCAAAGGCCAACTTAGACATCACTTATTGGAGTGATGCACTGCTGTGTGCAGTTCATGTCCTTAATAGAGTACCCACCAAGAATGTGAACTCTTCTCCATATGAGTTATGGAAGAAGAAAACTCCTAACCTAAGCTATTTACGCCCTTGGGGTTGTTTAGCTTATGTTCACATAACGGACCACCCTTTGGGAAAGTTGGGTCCAAGAGGGAGGAGGTGTGCCTTCCTTGGTTATGCTGAACAATCTAGGGGTTATGTGTTCTTGGATATAAGTCACAAAACTGGGAACATCTTTGATGCAAGGAATGCTAACTTTGTGGAGGATGAGTTCCCCAAAGTTGGTGAGCGTGGTGACTTAACCTCATTAAGCCAGATCCTAGATGAGGATCAACCAAGTGTCATAAGGACACCTGGGACACATGCACCTACTCTAGAGGGAGTACCTCAACCACATGGAGCAATGGCTCCAGAAATGCCTGTTGTTGTGGACCAACATGAGCAAGACCTCCAAGAGGAAGGTTTTGTTCAAGAGGGAGTTGAGGATACTCAAGAGCAAAATGTTGAGCCTCAAGAGATGGAGCATGAGTTGCCTCCATCTCAGCCTACATTGAGAAGATCAATGAGGAAATTTGGACCACCTAAAGAATGGTGGATCTTGGATAGTGAGGCAAATTTGGTTGCATCTGAGATAGATGAGCCAAGTAACATTAAGGAGGCTCTTGAGGGTGCACAGAGGGAAGAGTGGCTAAATGCAATGAAGGATGAGTTGCATTCAATGCATCTCAATGGGGTTTGGGAGCTAAGTGATCTTCCTCCAGGCCGTAAGGCAATTGGGAACAAGTGGGTTCTCAAGATCAAGGTGAACTCTGATGGAAGTATCGAAAGATACAAGGCCCGTTTGGTGGCCAAGGGTTTTACACAGAAGGAGGGTGTTGATTTCAAAGACACCTTCTCTCCTGTTGTAAAATTCACTTCCATCAGGATATTACTTGCCATCGTGGCAAATCTAGACCTAGAGTTACATCAGATGGATGTAAAGACCGCCTTTCTCAATGGTGATTTGAGTGAGGAGATATATATGAGACAACCTGAGGGGTTTGTCCAAAAGGGTCAAGAGGACAAGGTATGTAGACTAAAGAAGTCTATCTATGGTCTTAAGCAAGCTTCAAGACAGTGGTACTTGAAGTTTCACCATGCAATCACAAGCTATGGCTTTGTGATGATGCATGAAGACCATTGTGTATACTTGTACTCTTCTGGGTCTAGTTTTGCAGTATTGACTCTATATGTAGATGATATACTGATTGCAAGTAATGGGCTTGCATTGTTAAGTACCATCAAGGGATGGTTTTCGAATAAAATGGAAACATTCACAACTAGTTTGGAATGAAATGGAAACATTCACAACTAGTTTGGAAAGAATGAAAAAACATTCACAACAAGTTTGGAATGAAATGGAAACATTCACAACTAGTTTGGAATGAAATGGAAACATTCACAACTAGTTTGGAATGAAACGAAAACATTCACAACAAGTTTGGAATGAAATGGAAACATTCACAACTAGTTTGGAATGGAATGAAATGGAAACATTTAGAAAACATTTGGAATGAAATGGAAACATTCACAACTAGTTTGGAATGAAATGGAAACATTCACAACTTGTTTGGAATGAAATGGAAACATTCACAACTAGTTTGGAATGAAATGGAAACATTCACAACTAGTTTGGAGTGAAATGGAAACATTCACAACAAGTTTGGAATGAAATGGAAACATTCACAACTAGTTTGGAATGAAATGGAAACATTCACAACAAGTTTGGAATGAAATGGAAACATTCACAACAAGTTTGGAATGAAATGGAAATGTTCACAACTAGTTTGGAATGAAATGGAAACATTCACAACTAGTTTGGAATGAAATGGAAACATTCACAACTAGTTTGGAATGAAATGGAAACATTCACAACTAGTTTGGAATGAAATGTAAACATTCACAACAAGTTTGGAATGAAATGGAAACATTCACAACTAGTTTGGAATGAAATGGAAACATTCACAACTTGTTTGGAATGAAATGGAAACATTCACAACAAGTTTGGAATGAAATGGAAACATTCACAACTAGTTTGGAATGAAATGGAAACATTCACAACAAGTTTGGAATGAAATTGATGCGAACCCCTATGGTATAAAGACCATGAAACGCGCCCAAGATGTTTTTCAAGCTCCACAAGACATCAAAAAGACTGGGTTTGAAACCCCCACCCCTAATCAACCTGTGATTAGAAACGAGAAGTATAGAACTCCAAGAACACAAGCACACTTGTGCACCAAGGCAGTCCACAAAGAACCAAAGAGAAAACCTCTCCAAAGAGCAATATTATTTCGGCATAAATCTGTGTGTTTACATCCAGAATATGTGCCTTTATATAGGCCTAAACTAGGGTAAAAATCTGGGCAAAATTCGCAGCCTAAGTCCCTTAGGAATCCTAGATACAAAGACATAGGAAATCCTAGTCAAATTAGGACTCTAACTCCTAGTTTGAACAAGTTTAGTGTATGCAGCGTATGCCACTTGTCCAAAACGATTCAAACCTCTTCTATAGCCTAAATAACATCCTAAATAATGTATCTAAATAGGAATTGAACGAAAATAAAATGCAAATACAAGATTAAACCCGAAAACCCCCAAATAGCCTTTTCGGGTGCATTTTTGGGCACTTTAGGGCTTTCACTTGTATCTTCAGCTCCCAGCTTGAATCTTTGAGTTCCAATGGCATGAATCTTCCTCTTAGATGTGGAAAAAGAGGTCTGGAAAGTTAGAGCTCAAAAATCCAGCTTATGGGCACAAAATGCATCAAGAACACTTAAGGTGGCTCAAATGGTGCACTTTGAGTGGTGTCCTTGGTGTCCTTATTTTGTGACTTGTCTAAGCACTCCAGAACTGAGTACCAAGCATATCCATCATCTCCATATGGTGTCTTGAAAGTTCCAGCAGCTCCTTGTGAAGTTTCATGTCCATTCTCCATGAAGAAACTTGAAACAAAGGCTTGTAGTGCACTTGAGAGCTCCTTAGCTTTCTTCCTTGTCATAGGTCCACTAGAAACCTTCAATGGGTCCTTGCCTTCTCCATGTGTGCCTTCCTTGATCATATCAACTCCCCCCTCCTTAGAAGGATTCGTCCACAAATCTGCATGTTCAAACAAAGATAAATCAGAAACATTAAAAGTAGCACTCACATTGTACTCACCCGGCAAGTCTAGCATGTATGCATTGTCATTGATCTTCTTAATGACTTGGAATGGACCATCTCCTCTTGGATGAAGCTTAGTCCTTCTTGCAGCTAGAAATCTTTCTTTTCTCATGTGTAACCAAACCCAATCTCCAGGCTCAAACACAACTCTCCTTCGGCCTTGGTTGGCTTTCTTAGCAACTTGTTGATTTTTGAGTTCAATTTGTTGCTTAACCTTCTCATGCAACCTCTTGATGCTCTCGGCCTTCTTACTACCATCCAAACTAGATACCTCATGAGTAGGTAATGGCAAAAGATCCAATGGAGTTAAAGGATTAAAACCATAAACAATCTCAAAAGGTGACAAATTAGTAGTAGTATGCATGGACCTATTATAAGCAAACTCTACATGAGGCAAACAATCTTCCCAAGCTTTCAAATTTTTACCAATGATAGCTCTAAGCATGGAACCTAAAGTCCTATTAGTTACCTCAGTTTGCCCATCAGTTTGTGGGTGACAAGATGTAGAAAACAAAAGCTTAGTTCCTAACTTACCCCACAAAGTCCTCCAAAAGTGGCTTAGAAACTTAGTATCTCTATCCGAAACTATAGTTCTAGGAACACCATGAAGTCTAACAATTTCTTTGAAAAACAATTCAGCCACATGAATAGCATCATCAGTCTTATTGCATGGAATAAAATGAGCCATCTTAGAAAATCTATCAACTATGACAAAGATTGAGTCACGGTTTCCCTTAGTCCTAGGCAATCCAACAATGAAGTCCATAGAAATATCTACCCATGGATGACTAGGTGTAGGAAGTGGTGTGTATAATCCATGTGAAGTGTGAGTGGATTTTGCCTTCCTACATGCAATGCATTGCTCACATACCTTCTTCACATCCTTTACCATATTCGGCCAATGGTAATGTTCCTTCAAAGTATGCAAAGTCTTGGCTTGTCCAAAGTGTCCCATAAGTCCTCCACAATGAGCTTCCTTTGTGAGCAATTCCCTCAAAGATGTCTTTGGTATGCACAACCTGTTTTCTTTGAAAAGAAACCCATTAACTTGGTAGAACTTCTCAAAAGCAAACTTAGAACACTTAGAATAAATCTCACCGAAATCATCATCACTAGCATATAAATCCTTCAAGTGTTCAAAACCCAAAACTTTTGCATCTAAAGCTGAAAGTAAAGCATACCTTCTTGAAAGTGCATCCGCCACTACATTATCCTTACCTTGCTTGTATTTGATAACATATGGGAATGACTCAATAAACTCTACCCATTTAGCATGCCTCCTATTCAACTTACCTTGCCCACTAAGAAACTTAAGGGCTTGGTGATCAGTGTGAATCACAAACTCTCTTGGCCACAAATAGTGTTGCCAAGTCTCCAAAGCTCTTACCAAAGCATAGAGCTCCTTGTCATATGTGGGATAGTTCAAGCTAGCACCATTCAACTTCTCACTAAAGTATGCAATGGGGCGGCCTCCTTGCATCAATACAGCTCCAATGCCTATACCTGAAGCATCACACTCAACTTCAAAAGTATTAGCAAAGTTAGGCAAAGCTAAAAGTGGTGCATGGCATAACTTTTCTTTTAACAACCCGAAAGCATCTTCTTGAGCTTTTCCCCACTTAAATCCCACATTCTTCTTTATAACTTCAGTTAGAGGTGCAGCAATGGTAGAAAAATTCCTAACAAACCTCCTATAGAAGCTAGCTAACCCATGGAATGATCTCACCTCAGTAATGGATGTTGGCGTCGGCCATTCTTGTATGGCTCTCACCTTCTCTTGATCTACCTCAATTCCATGTGAACTCACAACAAATCCAAGGAAAACAACTTTGTCAACACAAAAAGAGCACTTCTTCAAGTTAGCATACAACTTTTGTCCTCTTAAAGTGCTTAGTACTTGTGTGAGGTGTCCAACATGCTCTTCTAAGTTCTTGCTATATACTAAGATATCATCAAAGTACACAACAACAAACCTACCAATGAAGTCACGCAAGACATGATTCATAAGTCTCATGAAAGTACTAGGAGCATTAGTTAATCCAAAAGGCATAACTAACCATTCATAAAGTCCAAACTTTGTTTTGAAAGCAGTTTTCCATTCATCCCCTTCCCTCATTCTAATTTGATGGTACCCACTTTTTAAATCAATCTTTGAAAACAAAGTAGAACCATGCAACTCATCAAGCATATCATCAAGTCTAGGAATAGGATGTCTATACTTTACAGTGATCTTGTTGACAGGCCTACAATCCATGCACATGCGCCATGAACCATCCTCCTTTGGCACCAAAAGTACAGGTACGGCACAAGGACTCAAACTTTCCCTCACAAGGCCTTTGTCCAACAACTCCTTTACTTGCTTCTCAATCTCCTTAGTCTCCTCGGGATTGGTTCTATAAGCTGGCCGATTTGGAATTGGTGCTCCCGGGACTAGGTCTATTTGATGCTCAATGCCTCTAATTGGAGGCAAACCCCTCAGATCTTCAGGGAAAACGTCTTCAAAGTCCTGCAACAAAGACACAACAACACTAGGAAGATGTGTTAGATCATTGACAACAAGTAAAGATTCTTTGTAAATTAAAAGAAGCACTGGTCTTTGTGCTTGAATGGCTTTCCTCACATCACTCATTTTAGCAATATAGCACTCATTTTTTCCACTCAACTTCCTTTCATTCTTTTCTGTTGGGAACTCTCCACTCTTCTTCCCCTCATGGTCACTCATCTCACTTGATCTCTCATTTTGTCTCTCGGCTTTCCCCTCTTCACTCTTGCCCTCAACTTTCCCCTCATCTATTTTTCTCTCAACCTTACTTTGAAGTTTCCTTTGATCCTCCAAAACTTGTTGTGGTGAAAGTGGACTAAGTGTGACTGGCCTTCCTTCATGGACAAATGAGTACAAGTTTTTCTCTCCATTATGTGTGACTTTCTTATCAAATTGCCACGGCCTTCCAAGCAAAATGTGGCAAGCATGCATAGGAACAACATCACAAAGAATTTTATCATGGTAAGTACCAATTTTGAATTTAACTGAAACTTGCTTTACCACTTTTACCTCCCCGGCATCATTCAACCATTGAAGCCTATATGGTTGTGGGTGCTTTTGAGTTGGAAGCTTCAACTTCTCCACCATGGTTGAACTTGCTACATTGGTGCAACTTCCTCCATCAACAATGAGGCTGCACACTTGATCTTTGATTCGGCATCTAGTGCGGAATATGCACTCCCTTTGATTGGCCTCCTCCTTGGCTTGTACACTTAGAGCTCTCCTAGCAACAAAAGCAAAGTCACCCTCCTCGGGCTCAAGTGTGTTTTGCTCATCATCCTCCAAAGGTGGTGTCTCCTCCATGGCATCCTCCTCCTCGGATGTGATCTCACCATCATCTTTGAGAATCATCACCTTTTTGTTAGGACAATCTCTCATGTAGTGCCCCTTGCCTCTACACTTGAAGCATTCAATCTCCCTTGACTTGGGCACATCTTTGGGTGGCACCTTGGGTTTGTCTTGTTGAGGCCGAGACATGCCTCCTCTGGTAGCCTCCATTCTTGGCTTTGGTGCCTCCTTACTCCATGTTCCCCTCCATGTGGAACTTCCTCCTTAAGCCATCTTGGATGCCTTAGACCTCTTGATGATTCTTTCGGCCTTAGTGGCATGGTGAAGCAAATCCTCCATGTTGACATATGGCACCATCTCCACTTTGTTGGCAATCTCATGGTTAAGGCCATTGATGAATCTAGCAATGGTAGCCTCCTCATCTTCAATGATATTGGCTCGGCTTAGTGTCATCTCCAAGTCCTTATGATAGTCCTCCACACTCCTTTGGCCTTGCACAAGCCTTTGAAGTTTGAGGTGTTGATCTCTCTAGTAGTAACTTGGAACAAATCTCTTTCTCATCATGGCTTTAAAAGCTCTCCATGTATTGATGGGTTCCTCCTCATTCCTCCTCCTAGAAGTGACAACCTAGTTCCACCATACAAGAGCATAATCAGTGAATTCAATAGTAGCCACTTTAACTTTCTTTTCCTCAGAATAGTGATGGCACCCAAACACCATCTCAATCTTTTGCTACCACTCCCAATATGCATCTGGATCACTCTTCCCTTGGAAATGTGGAATGGTAAGTTTGATGGAGCTTAGACTGTTGTCCTCCCTTGGCTCCCCCCTCCTTGGAAGCCCATGGTCATGCCAATGCCCTTCTTCCTCCTCGGGCTCTTCTCTCCTTGGACCTCTCCTTGGTTGCAAGATGGGATTTGGTCTCCTTGGCAACCTCAAGTCAATGTCCTCAATCCTCCCAACAAGTCTATTGAGAGTTTCTTGAAGCTCTCTCATGGTTGGCTCATCATTGTTCCTTACTTCCATCCTCCTATCCTCTTGGCCCTCCATACTCCTGAAAATTCAAAGATCCTGACAAGCACTCACCTCATGTGTTTCACTCAAAAGATGAACACTCAAACACTCAATTTGTTAGTGAGATATTGCTATTCAAAGAGTTCTCAAAAGTTCTAAGAAAACTATCCTCAAAGCACACAAGAAAACTTGAATTCTTGAAGAACTATTTTGACTCCAAAAGAGGTGGGCTAAACAAGCTTTAAAAGACTCTAGGAAGCTCTTGCAATTGATGATCACAAGAACCACAAAGAAAGCTTTTTGGCTCAAAAACAATGGGATAGGTTTTGGGGCTCAAAACTTTCAACACTTTGAGAAAACTTCTTTTTTGCAAGCTCTTTTCTTTTCTTTTCTTTTTCTTTTCTTTTCCTTTTTTTTTTCTTTTTTTTTTTTTTTTTTTTTTTGCTTGCTGTTTTGATGCTAAAACAACTTTCTCCTTGAAGTTCCTTGCTGCCAAAGACAAAAAGTCAGTTTTCTATTTGGCCAAAACAAGAAACTAGTGCAATTTGCACAATTTGAAACACTTTTTGAATACCGAAACTTCCTGAACTTGGATCCTTCTTTTTTTGGTGTTTTCTTGACTCTAGGATGCTGGAAACAATGAAAACAAGAGAGATTAATAGGGCTAGACACAAAACAGAAAGATAAGAAATAACTAGGAACAAACAATTTGAAACCGAGAAAACTAGACAACACGGATTGACTTCTTTTTGTTGTTTTTGTGATTTTCGGACTTGAACAAGGATGGAATAAAAAGGACAGACCTGAAACAAGAAGAAAAAGGATTAAAACAGAGGATTAAGACCAAAATTACTGGAAAAAAATTGAAAGAAAACCGAAGAGAAACAAGAACACAAAGATATGTCCTTCAATGGAACTTGTGGCTCTGATACCAACTGATGCGAACCCCGATGGTATAAAGACCATGAAACGCGCCCAAGATGTTTTTCAAGCTCCACAAGACATCAAAGAGACTGAATTTGAAGACCCCCACCCCTAATCAACCTGTGACTAGAAACGAGAAGTATAAGAACACCAAGAACACAAGCACACTTGTGCACCAAGGCAGTCCACAAAGAACCAAAGAGAAAACCTCTTAAAAGAGCAATATTATTTTGGCATTAATCTGTGTGTTTACATCTAGAATATGTGCCTTTATATAAGCCTAAACTAGGGTAAAAATCTGGGAAAAATTTGCAGCCCAAGTCACCTAGGAAACCTAGTTACAAAGGACTCAAGAAAACCTAGTCAAAGTAGGACTCCTAAACCCTTTCTAACTTGTTTTGTGTATGCAGCGCATGCCACCTATCCTAAGCGACCTGAATTAATTTCATAGCCTAAATAACATCCTAAATAATGTATCTAAACAGTAATTGAACAAAAATAAAATGCAAATACAAGATTAAACCCGAAAACCCCCAAATAGCCTTTTTCGGGTGCATTTTTGGGCACTTTAGGGCTTTCACTTGTATCTTCAGCTCCCAGCTTGAATCTTTGAGTTCCAATGACATGAATCTTCCTCTTAGATGTGCAAAAATAGGTCTAGAAAGTTAGAGCTCAAAATCCAGCTTATGGGCACAAAATGCATCAAGAACACTTAAGGTGGCTCAAATGGTGCACTTTGAGTGATGTCCTTGGTGTCCTTATTTTGTGACTTGTCTAACCACTCCAGAAATGAGTACCAAGAATATCCATCATCTCCATATGGTGTCTTGAAAGTTCCAGCAGCTCCTTGTGAAGTTTCATGTCCATTCTCCATGAAGAAACTTGAAACAAAAGCTTGTAGTGCACTTGAGAGCTCCTTAGCTTTCTTCCTTGTCATAGGTCCACTAGAAACCTTCAATGGGTCCTTGCCTTCTCCATGTGTGCCTTCCTTGGTACATATCTTGCATATGGTTGCAAGATTGGAGAGGACTTGTGTCCTAAGACTCCAAAGGAGAAGGAAGAGATGGCTCAGGTCCCCTACCTAAGTGCCATTGGTAGCTTGATGTATGCCATGTTATGTACAAGGCCAGACATCAGCTAAGCGGTTGGACTTCTAGCAAGATATTCTTGCTAAGTCTACATCTGGTTATATTTTCATGCTAAATGGTGGGGCTACTACTTGGTGTAGTAAGAAGCAAACTTGTACAGCATTGTCCACAATGGAGGCTGAATTTGTTTCATGTGCCTCAGCTGTACAAGAAGCCCTTTGGCTAGGTTATTTCCTTAAAAATTTGGAGTCCAGGGTTTCTATTGAGAAACCTATTACTATCTACAGTGATAGTATGGCAGCCATGGCTTATACCAAGGACCCCAAATACCATGGAAAGACCAAATTGCATTGATTAGAATAAAGTCTAATATAGATCATATGAATTTGAAACCGGGATGCAATTGAAGAGGGTGAAGTTAGGATTGAGTACATTTCTACAGTTATCGCTGGTTCAGAAGCTGGTGGTATTTTGGTGCATATCTTTCCTCAATCGCTTTGTCACAGAAAGAGAGGATTTTTAAGGTGGTTCTTGAGCTAACTCTAGCAAAGAACAGCTATCTAAGGCTACAACTTTAGCTTCCCTTTGAGCTCAAGTTAGCTTCATGTTCAATTTCACTTGAAGCTGATAAAGCAGGAACCACCATCAGAAGTAGCTGGACTTCCAATCTTATTTTGTAACAGCTCATGTTCAGCTATAATTTAGCTAAAGTATTTGGATGTTAGCTGAAGTTAGGCTCAAAGTCAGCTCAAGTTAGCTCACTTCAGCTAAAGTAGCTCAAAGCACACACCTTCAGCTCAAGTTAAGTCAGCTCAAGTCATCTCATTTTGACTAGGTTTTGGTGAGCTGAGTGTAGCTAGGTTTCCTAGTTCACTTCAGCTGAGAATTTTAACTCCAGCTCAAGGTCAGTTCTAGGAGCTATACCTCAGTTCACATGGTGCTTGGTTGTAGCTCAAACAGCTCAATGGTGCATAAGTAATATAGTGAGCTAGCTTTGGCCAGACCTTGCTTTTAGTTCTCTTTGGTTCCAATTGTAGATTTTCAGGTGCATTATGATAACATACTTCTTGGTGTGTATATCTTTCTAGTCTCATTGATTATGTGCCACATGCATATCTTGTTCACGACCTTGTGCTCTGATAAAGGCTAACGAAGGATATGTGTATGAAGCAATGAAGGCATGTTTATGTATTTCTGATCGAATGCTATATGCATCTCTTTTGCCATATATGAGCATGTTAGAAGTTGTTTCATACACATGTTGCTTTGTTGAGTCTTGTTGTGTAAATTGAACTAAAACATGTGAATTGCATCAATGTAGATGGCTTGTAAGAATATAGTTGCAGAATTAAACCGTGACCTCAAATTGGATGGTGAAAACTATTCAATTTGGCAACAGAAGGTCAAATTCATTTTAACTGAGCAAGATACTCTTGATGTGCTCACTCAAGAGATCATGCCTCCTGCTGAGGGATAGGATAGGACTGCCTATGAGGCATTCCTTAAGAAGAACTCTATGTGTAGAGTCACTCTCCTCTCCACTATGGTGGATGAGATTATGGTGGAATTCTCCATGCTTGAGGGGGCTAAGGCCATATGGGACTCAGTCAAGGCCAAGTATGGAGATGTTTCTGTAGAGAAACAACGCTCAATGATTCTCAGGTTTGAGAATTATGTGAAGCGTGCTGATCACTCTATGAGTGCTCACTTGCGTGAGATGTCACGCATGATCCACCAACTCAAGACAGCAGGGCATGTGCTCACTGATGAGCAACAAGTGCAAGCAATAATCCGTTCCTTGCCCGATGAGGAATGGCAGTTGATGAAGGTCAACTTACGCCATAACCCTCAAATAATGTCATTTGATGACATTGCTCGTCACCTCCTCCTTGAGGCTGAGGTGAATGGCCCTCAAGGACCATTCTAGGGCATATGTTGCCTCATCCTCTATCCAGAAGGGATGGAAGAAGAATGGTGGCAAAGGAGGGCCAGGGAAGGGCAAGGGAAAAGGTCCTGCTTCCAAGAAAAAGTTCAAGAAGAAGCGGGACATAAGCAAGCTGAAGTGCTTCAACTGTGGGAATAAGGGACACTTTGCAAAAGATTGCAAAGGTCCACCCAAGGTACATACATACCCTTCTACTTCCTTTGTACATGTTGTGTCATGTACATTACTAACTGAGTGCAATTCTTTGTGGATTGTAGACTCAGGAGCAACAGACCACATAGCCCGGGACAGGTCCTGGTTTGTGGCTTACAGGAAGCTCTCAAAAGGAGCTAAGCACGTTTCAGTGGGGAATGATGCCAGGCTGGAAGTAGAAGGCATAGGAACATGTAAAATTCCTGTGGATATTGGATATTTGTATCTAATAGATGTATTATATGTACCAAACATTTGTAGAAATTTGATTTCTATAAGTTCTATGTTGAAGTACAATTATTGCTTTAATTTCTTTAATAATAATGTGTCTATTATTAAAGATAATAAGATAGTATGCACTTGCTCAGTTAATAATGGGCTTTATGAGTTGAAGCCAACTGACCATTCTGTTGCAAGTCCTAGTTGCTATGTGACAGAGGTCACAAATGAAATGAGATGGCATGAGAGGTTAGGTCATATTGGTCAAGATAGAATGGACAAGCTAGCCAAGAGTGGCTTGCTAGGTTCCTTGACCAAGGTTGTCCTTCCAAGTTGCCAATCATGCCTAGAGGGCAAAGCCACAAGAAAGCCTTTTGGCAAAGCAACTAGGAGAAGTGAGGCACTAAGTTTAGTTCACTCTGACCTGTGTGGGCCAATGAGGGTTGAATCTAGAAATGGATTTAAGTATTTCATCACATTCACAGATGATTATACTCGATTCACCCATATCTACTTACTCAGAAACAAGGCAGAGGCCTTGGCATGCTTTGAGAAGTATGTGTACTTGGTTGAGAACCAAGTAGGTAAGAAGATTAAGTCCTTGAGGACAGATAGGGGTGGAGAGTATACATCTAATGCATTCAAAGCATTTTGTGACTTGAAAGGTATTGAGAGGGAGTTCACCCTTCCTTGGACACCCCAACAGAATGGAGTATCTGAGAGGAAGAATAGAACTCTTATGGACATGGTACGTTCCATGATGGCAAAGGCCAATTTAGACATCACTTATTGGAGTGATGCACTGCTGTGTGCAGTTCATGTCCTTAATAGAGTACCCACCAAGAATGTGAACTCTTCTCCATATGAGTTATGGAAGAAGAAAACTCCTAACCTAAGCTATTTACGCCCTTGGGGTTGTTTAGCTTATGTTCACATAACGGACCACCCTTTGGGAAAGTTGGGTCCAAGAGGGAGGAAGTGTGCCTTCCTTGGTTATGCTGAACAATCTAGGGGTTATGTGTTCTTGGATGTAAGTCACAAAATTGGGAACATCTTTGATGCAAGGAATGCTAACTTTGTGGAGGATGAGTTCCCCAAAGTTGGTGAGCGTGGTGACTTAACCTCATTAAGCCAGATCCTAGATGAGGATCAACCAAGTGTCATAAGGACACCTGGGACACATGCACCTACTCTAGAGGGAGTACCTCAACCACATGGAGCAATGGCTCCAGAAATGCCTGTTGTTGTGGACCAACATGAGCAAGACCTCCAAGAGGAAGGTTTTGTTCAAGAGGGAGTTGAGGATACTCAAGAGCAAAATGTTGAGCCTCAAGAGATGGAGCATGAGTTGCCTCCATCTCAGCCTACATTGAGAAGATCAATGAGGAAATTTGGACCACCTAAAGAATGGTGGATCTTGGATAGTGAGGCAAATTTGGTTGCATCTGAGATAGATGAGCCAAGTAACATTAAGGAGGCTCTTGAGGGTGCACAGAGGGAAGAGTGGCTAAATGCAATGAAGGATGAGTTGCATTCAATGCATCTCAATGGGGTTTGGGAGCTAAGTGATCTTCCTCCAGGCCGTAAGGCAATTGGGAACAAGTGGGTTCTCAAGATCAAGGTGAACTCTGATGGAAGTATCGAAAGATACAAGGCCCGTTTGGTGGCCAAGGGTTTTACACAGAAGGAGGGTGTTGATTTCAAAGACACCTTCTCTCCTGTTGTAAAATTCACTTCCATCAGGATATTACTTGCCATCGTGGCAAATCTAGACCTAGAGTTACATCAGATGGATGTAAAGACCGCCTTTCTCAATGGTGATTTGAGTGAGGAGATATATATGAGACAACCTGAGGGGTTTGTCCAAAAGGGTCAAGAGGACAAGGTATGTAGACTAAAGAAGTCTATCTATGGTCTTAAGCAAGCTTCAAGACAGTGGTACTTGAAGTTTCACCATGCAATCACAAGCTATGGCTTTGTGATGATGCATGAAGACCATTGTGTATACTTGTACTCTTCTGGGTCTAGTTTTGCAGTATTGACTCTATATGTAGATGATATACTGATTGCAAGTAATGGGCTTGCATTGTTAAGTACCATCAAGGGATGGTTGTCTTCCACCTTTGACATGAAGGACATGGGAGAGGCTGCCTTTATCCTAGGGGTTAAGATCCTGAGGGATAGAAAGGCAAGGCTGTTGGCCCTTTCTCAAGAGCCTTATATTGATAAGATTCTTGCAAGGTTCAACTTAACAAACGCAAAGCCCATGAGTACACCTCTTGCATATGGTTGCAAGATTGGAGAGGACTTGTGTCCTAAGACTCCAAAGGAGAAGGAAGAGATGGCTCAGGTCCCCTACCTAAGTGCCATTGGTAGCTTGATGTATGCCATGTTATGTACAAGGCCAGACATCAGCCAAGCGGTTGGACTTCTAGCAAGATATTCTTCCAACCCTGGTCTCGAGCATTGGAAGAGTGTCAAGAGGATCCTAAGGTACCTCAAGGGTACTAAGGATTATTGGCTTTGTTACCAAGGTAAAGACCTTGGTTTACGTGGCTATTCTGATGCTGATTGGGGAGGAGATAGAGACTCCAGCAAGTCTACATCTGGTTATCTTTTCATGCTAAATGGTGGGGCTACTACTTGGTGTAGTAAG